>JAQIXA010001052.1:0-29693 GCA_034699045.1 Nanhermannia cf. coronata Gr-Ori-00579
TATCCCAAAGGTCATATCTCCTTGGATATTTGACTTTTTTAGCAATTTTAAGTACAAAATTTTTATACGTGGCCAAACGTATATGGTATTATGCCCGATCTCTTTTTTAAATATCCTAACCTAACCTAATCTAAACTAGAAAAAAATTTGGATTAATTTCATAAAGGGTTAAAGTTAGACCAAAATATAGGAGTAAATTCAATCAAAATAGAGATGAGATTAAACTTAAATCTTTTTAAAATAGATAACAGGCTATCATAGCAGCAAGAGGAAGTATCTAAATCAAAATTTTGAAACACAAAAATGTTATTTTTAAACTCTATTCAAATTACATTAAAGCCTCTAATTTGACTTTAAAACTTTATAGTTTTCTAAATACGAGAAATACGATCAAAATAGAGATGAACTAATCTTAAGAACAAATCATTTAGAGCAGATATTCTAAGTACTTTTCTAGTAATTTATATTCTTCTAGGATATAGTAATACGAATATGCAAGTAAACCAAAAAAGAAATTTTCAAAATTAAAAGAATCTGAAACCCGATTATAAAATAAAATGACAAAAATTTTACGCTAGATTGTCGGTATTCTCTACCAGGTGATAAATGTACAGGTCAGATACTTTGAATTTAGGAGAATTTTTATTTTAAAGTAAAATTCTCTGAAAATTTTTTAAAAATTTCTCTTGAATTTCTTCGTGTACTTGTTTCATATCCAGTAATTGACAAGCTTAAAAACCAAAGGATATCTTCAGGTTATAATGAGCTTTCTGGCCTTTATATGAGGTTTAACATGAAGGTATAAGACATAAAATCCGAATATATCCTTTCGGCATTTTTAAATTCTTTCTTTTCAAATCTCATTATAATCATAGAGTTATTTACTTAATCAAGAGTAAATACATTAAGTATAAAGATTGAGCTGAAGAGTTGAGTAAAAATAGAGTTTTTTCTAATCCTTTTATTCTTACTTTCATTCACTAAACAAATGAACTTTATGCTCGGATTTTCAAAGGATTATCTTCCGGAGCTGTAGACACATGGGTATATTTATGTATAATAAGAGAGTAAATATATTAGTACAAAAATTTGTTTTTGAGCCACTACACTAACTATAGAGTAGAGTAGAAAACAGGAAGTTTGGATTTTGACAAGGAGATTTATGATGATAAAAAAAGGGAATTTTTGAGTTGAGAAAAGTAGGAAAATTTTGATAGGAAAAGTGGAAAATGCTAAATTGGCCTAAAACAAAATCATCGACCATGTATGTATCTAATCGAAATATCAAAAATCAAAAAAATGTCAAAAAAGGGGTTGAAAATAAAGCTTCTGCTTACATATACGTACATATATGTAAAATATAAATTTTTTGTCAAAATTTAGTTTTAAAGATACTCATATCAACCATCTTATCTATCAATCGAAATTTTATCAAAAATTCTAAAAGAAATTTGCTAAACAGCGTATCAAAAAAGACTAAAAATTTTGCCAGATTTGGCAAAAATTATCATCAGCTTAGCTTTAACATGAATCACAATACAAACTCTAGTTTCGATAATATTTCAGCCTTTAGTATGCCAAGTCTATTGTTATGAGTAGATAGTGTTATATAGTGTTATTTTTGTAAAAGTTTATGTTTTATTAAAATATCTAATACTTGAATATAAATAGCAATTTATAACTATCTAATCTGTATCTATTCTTTTTTCGTATAGAAAATAGAAAAGGGTTAAGTAAATTCAATTATTTCAAAAAAGTTTTTTCAAGGGGTATTAAACCGCCTTAGTAAAGTAAAAATAAGTAGGGTACATAGTATGGGAGATTACTTTTCAAAGGAAATTTCTCGAAAGAGATTAAGGGCACTTATTACGCACTACCAAGAGAAACTTTAGCTCGCTTTCAAATTCAAATTCTAATTAATTCAGACAAAAAAACTTGAATCTCTTTGTCCTAATCATGAAATCAATTATGTACCTGTAAAATTCTATCATTTTATGAACTTTTCAACTTCATTTTTAGCATAAAAAATGGCTTGAAACTCGTTGTTTTCCAACTGAATTATACTGCTTTCACCCACTAATTTTGTGCAAAATTTTTAAATTTTTAGATAAATATGGCTATACAAGATAATAGTATTCTGAATATTGTTATGTCGATCATGTTCGATGAAAATGACCTAAAATAATGAATATTTCTCCAGTTCTTTCACATTTATTCTGCGTAGATATGAAATAAATTTAAATTATTTTATTAAAATTTAAATCCTGGATAATCCCTATATTTCCATCGATGAGTTGAAGAGACTTGAGAGATTTCGCCACATCCGCTCTTAAAATACTCAATAAACTTCAGGTAAATGTTAGGTTTTTCGTTTTCTAATTCCAATGTAATAGGATCAGGTAAAAGGAAATGTAAAAATGAAACCACCAAAACCTTTGCCAATAATAATGAGCTTATCATTTGACAATAATTGATAACCAAATTTGAAGTTGAATCCAGTCAATGGTTGTATCTAAATCCTTATACACTAGGTAGGGTACTTTAATAAAAGAAATTTTTAATTTTTAAAAAATAAATTCCTAATATAGATCCTCAAGTTAGAAGATTTTGCTAAATTTCTTTTACATACTAGGCTTTAATCAACTCACTAGAAGTTGATTATAAAATAAATTGTGGTTGAAAGCGTTGAAAACGTCTCAACTTGCCCCTTTTCCCGGGTCAAAGGTCAATTTTATGGTTAAATGGGTGTCAAATTCAGAATCTTCGTCATCGATTACCCCTATAGCCATTTAAACCTCATTTTTGATTTTTCCCATTTGATAAACATGGGGAACACTTTTAAGGGTCCCCTCAACCACAAGGGGTGGGGCAATCTGAATTTTTTTTCAAAATGGCACACCGAGACCCTATGGGGGTCCTTCATGTCAAGTTTGGTTAAGATCGGTCCAGTAGTTCTCGAGCTATCCCTGGACAAAACCTAGCGCCTCGGGTGTGATAAATAATAAGTATTGCATCCAGCCCAGAATCAACAACAACATCCCTGGACAAACAGACAGACAGACAGGCAGACGGAAGGAACAAAATGCAAGCAAAGTTGAATAGTAAATGCTCGCTTCGCTCGCACAATTATTGTACATTCAAAGTAGAATTACATAAAGAATTGAATAGGTAGTATTTTGGACTAAATACAAGTACTTATTGAAATAATTTTCCTATAAAAAAATCCTATTTTTCAAATCCATTAAATTTTAAGTTTCCCGTTTTTAAAGATAATTTAATAAGTCGATTATTATAAGTCCTTTCTTTGTAGTTTATATCAGTATTCAGTATTCAGTATTTTGAGTAAACAAAACTAAAATCTAATATTAGAGAAAGCACACAAGTAGATACCCATTAAAAATAATGTTAGAGAATAAAAATGAGCTTTATATTGCTTCTTATCGAATCAAAGGCATATTAAGTAAGGTAAATAATTGTACCATGCATTGTGTATCTTAATAATATAAAAAATGCCCAAAGGCTTAAATTTTTTTCTACCATCCATGGAGGACCATGGTCGTCGTTGTACAAAAAAAACTGGGGAAAATGTATTATTCATAAAGGAGAAGAAAAAAAATGTTAACAGTTAATCTGGATAATAAATTAGGAAATTCTACGAGATTCTCCTCAGATTTCACATCTTTCTCGAGGTTCTCTATAAATTTAAAGCTTTTTTTATTTCTCAAGTGGATGAGAAAAAATACTCAAAAAATAAAAGATAATACCCTTGGCTTTAAAAAGATCATCTAGTTAGTACAATAGTCTATAAGATATGGATATAAGAAGTAGGGTAAGAATTTGCAAATTGAAATATCAAAATCAGAATATCACATTAAATTGTTTCAAAATTTTAAAATTTTGGTTTTTCAGTGCTTCTAATGTTAAAATTTACAAGATACTTTGTACACTATATTCAGATTTCAGGCCTTGATCATGTCAAATCTCAGCTAAAGGTCTGAAAGCCCATAGTAATCCAAAGATATCCTTTGAAGCTGGTGAAAAATTTGGTTAAAACAGAAATTCCTCAGGTGATAGAATGCCAATTTTTCAATTTTGAAAATTTGCTTAAAACTTGATATTTTACAGCTCGTAAAATTTCAAAATTTCGATTTTTTGAAAAAAATTTGTTTAAAATTTGGAGAATTCTCATTGTTAGAAAAATAGCTAGAGAAAATTTTGAATATTTGATAATTTTAATATCTAAAACTTGTTTTAAAAAGGATATTTTTGGGTTATAATCGGTTTCCTGGCCTTTGTGGTTTAAAATCCAAAGGCCTGAAAGTCGAATAGACTCATTTGCTTCTTATTTTACCAAGAATTTTGAGTTCATTTTGAGTTAGATAGATGACTTGTTTTGTAAACAAATTTTTGAAAATTTAGCTTTATTGTTTTAAAAGCTGAATTTTTTGAATTTGATAACCCTGATTTAGTCATCTTTTTGTAGAAAAAGTATATACTTGTATCTGTATCCATATAATAGTTATAAACCTAGCTCGTTTGATATTAAAAGGATTTTATTACTTGGCAAATCTATATTACCTACTATATTTTTATATTAAACACAATATAAAGATACTTGAGCTCCTCTTTTTTGCATTTTTTACTATTCTCTCTTTTTTTAAAGATCCTCAAGTTTCCGTCTGGAGGATTGAGAAATTTCAAATATTTTATATCTTACTACTGTACTATATTAGAGCTTTAGAGTAAGCTTTGGAATGCTCCAACAGTACTATAGTTAAGTAGCCCATTTAAAGGTAGACTTTAAATATTTATAATTAATTTCATTTTCTAAGATAAAGTACGTAGAAATAGGTATTATTACAATCTCCTGTGATTTCCAACTATTTATTACGATACAAGTAAGGTAATTTTTGCAAAAATCTCAAAATTCCTACATGGACTTAATGGATATGTATTCCTCGATTCCTAATCCTAAGAGAATTTAAAAATTTTTAAAACTGATGCAAAAACCCCTGATTTTTAAGTCATAAAACCTTACTAATACAGATAGGAAAGTCCATAAGTATCTTCTACTTATGGACTTATAGTTTTTAACTATTAGATTATTTGATCAAAATTTTCAGATTTTACGATCAGACTAGACCTAAAAGTTTTGACAATAAAATTTACAATTTTTCTATTATACTCCGTATTTGGAGAATGATACAATTTCTATTTTTAGGATTTTTTGCACAATGCAATGCAGAATTTCTTATTTATTTTATTTCTTATGCCAATTTCATATAGAAAAAATCTCAGAGAAAAAAAAGAGTTATTGATAATGGTTTTATGGGGTATGACTTTCTCAAGACTTTGTTCAAAAGTACTATACCACATACCTTATACTATACTCAATCATTCTATTACCATTGCTTCTATAAGTACTGATACAATATATTATTTTATAGGCTTTTGTTCCCCCTTTACTTTATGAACTAAATGGGCCATTTTGTATTGTGATTTTTGAACATTAAGCCCAAAAAAAGTACAACTTTTCTTGCACTCGATAAAATAAACTAACCATTTATTAACCCCCTTTGTTGTACTCGTCTATATTATTCAGGTTATTTTTGCTACAAGTAAAGTTTCAAAGATGTCGATCAAAATACTAATTTAAGGTAGAAGAAGAAGAAAATTCAGTCAAAATACTTTACAAACTCTTCTATCTTTATTAAAACTTGAGGCAAATCTCGCCAAATTATTTCATCAACGATGTACTTATTTACAAAAACCAAATTTGAACAATAATAACGAGTTTTGTATAGACTTTTTTCCATATGAATTAAGCAGAATTTTGAGAAAAATTTGACAAAATGAATGAAAAATCTGACAAGACATTTCCTTAACTCGAGATTCCTTTTTAAAACTCATAATTTATTGAAATGAGAGCAAATTTTATAGCATTTTACTATGAGAAATTATTGATTGAATAGTTTATGAAATCCCTTACTTGTCCAATTCAATTCAAAACCTAGAGTATATATTTTCTAAGGCCAGTGATAGATTTGGGTGATTTTGAAACTTGAAATATTCAAGATCATGACAAGGTATTAGTACTAGTAGTAATACTAATAGTAGTAAATTGACAAGGTCAAGATCTGTGACCATAAAATATTTGATTTTATTTAATGCTTAGAACGTGGTACATAACCCACACTTTGAGATTTGAACTTTTTATACTTTATCCAACTTATTCTGCAGATCTAACCATATAAATATTACTACTAGTACTAGTATAGTACTAGTACAAGTATATAAAGTAATGCCTTCATATGTTTAATTTAATCCTTTTAATATCTAAAGGGCAAGAACACTCGTAACATTTTGATCGAGATTTTTATGGCAAAGTTTCACAAAGTTTTTCCCAGCACCAATTTTATTCTATCCCAAAAAGAAAACTCTTTGACAAGTTACAATACGAGGTATTGGAATATATTTAACTATTTTTATAGTTTTTGAATGCTTTTCAATCAAACCACAACTATTAAAGATCCAATTTATTTTTGTGCAAATCATTCATCATAGAAATCAGAGCTTTTGAGTATGATTCTATACATCATAAAGATTTAGCAATATTTGAAGATTTTGTCAATTTTTCTAATGATAATTTTAAAAATAAAATAAATATTAAAGGATATCTTCAGGTTATAATGAGCTTTCAGGGCTTTAAATATGGTTTACCCTATTTAAATTGTAGAGCTCTGAAATCCTTTTTGTCAAGCATATCTTTGTTGTAAAAAAGAATCCAAATTCATTAGCTTTTTAGCAATTAGGAATTTAATTTTTTAAAATTCGAAATGCACCTATTGGTACTCGTACTTGTGACTTGTAGGTAAATACATGCAATAAGAATTATTTAAAGTTCCTTTATAAGAACCTATGAAATAGGTTCGCATTTTATAGAATTTTAATTGATAAACCTTCCATCTGATATTTGATATGAAAGGGAAAATGAAATTTTATCAAATTTTATGAATATTTTGTTACTTTCGGTTGATCTAGTAGGTATTATTTTATCAAAAAAATTTCAAATTTTATTGATATCTACGATTGATAACTTCAAAGGCATATCCCAACTACACTAGTTTATACTTTTAGGAAGGTAAGTTATGCATGATTTGTCCAAATATTCCTTGAAAAAAATTGAAATTTGACCAAATGGCCTAGAATCTCCTTTCCAACTTTTTTAATATCACAATTTTATCCATGATTGACCTTATTTCACAGGCTCAAGAGCAATCGTCCATTTGGAATATATTTTTTAGACCTGAAGAAAGTCATAAAGTTGGCATATGTATCACTAGTACTAGCTATACCTAGTACTGAAATAAATATCAATATATATGATATATCAAACCAGAAGAAAAATTGGAAAAGAAACATGGCCCAAAAAAATATATTTATAGAACTCTGAGAATATCTTTAGATTTGTAAAAGTAAACCTGATTTCTTGTAAAAGTCTCAAAGTAACTGTGGCCCATGGCAAAAGTTACTTTCTCCACTATATTTTTGACTTTCTCCAGCATTTTCCTTATTCTTAGAGATTAATACCCCTTGGGGTAGACTTGTCGAGCAATTATCTTTTTTCTATTTCGATAAATAGGACAGATTTTACTATTTGTACGAGTACATATATAAAAGCATCTTCATCATTCTTACCTCTGTATACTTTAAATATGTATTCTTACATGCTTATATCAGTATTTGTTATAGAAAACGTGGAAAAAAGGTAAAGAAAATACCCAAAAAACCCACAACTTTTGTGCCAAAATCTTTCCTAAGGGTATGACAATAGAAGATTGTTATTTTATCAAATCCGGACAATTGAACAAATATCATAAACTAGATCCAAAACTATTTATAAAGTGTGTCAAATTGGACTTTGTTTTACTTCATATGGCAAATTAGACATTTTAAGTTAATTAAAAATATTTTAAGTTAATTTTTTCGTATTTTTAGAGGAAATCTGAAGAAATTCTGATTTATCTAACTTAACTAGACATGCACATTGATCCCGGATCTGATCCAAGCCGGGTCATTATCTGAGTTGGGTTTTAATTATCCGAGTTGGATCTTGAAAATTTCCGACCTTTGAGATTTTACTATCTGTATATGCAATTTTTGCCAAAATTTGTCAGAATTGATCAAATTTAGTCAAAATTTTGCCAAAATTGGTCAAAATTTTAAAAATTCTCAAAATAGGATAAGTTACTTAAGTTTCTACTTTAATGAGCTTAAATATGTGTGCCTACTTACTTATAATATAATTTAGTCAAAAATTTAGAAATTTTTGAGGATCAATAAAATAGTAAAGCTATTTTTGACTATCTAATTGCATCATATAAATAAGTTTGTTTTGTACAAACTTTTACAGTTTTTTTTTTGATTTTGACAAAATGTCAATAGACCAAGTGTTTCGCAGTGCAGTGTAACTTTTGTAAAGATTTTTGAAACTTTTTTCTTGAGGAAAAAAATCCTGTCGGATCAGTCAGGCCTTTCAAGCCAATTGACAGCTCAAATTCCTGGCTTGTTAAACCCATCGATAAACCGCCAGAAAACCGCCAATTCTCCAAAATTTTAGACATTTCTATCTTTTTTACACCAATAATACATTCATTGATGATAAGACCAGGAAATCATTGTATGAATATGAAGAATAAAAATGCTTACAAAATACCCATAAATGATCATTTACACAAAATAATTCCAACTTTCTCTTGGCTTAAAATGCTATACCTTACTTTTCCAAATTTTAATTAACTTGTCAGTGCGTGGTAGTTCAAACAGTGAATTTGAATATTATTCTTTATTCTATGATAGTAGTGAATGTGTCTGAATAGAGAATTAGAATTAATACTAAATGACCTAAAAATTAATACCTTAAAGTAGGTTGAATACTTAAGTATCTAGAAGTAATATGGAGTGAAATAATCAAAAAGTATTTAATTATTCATTTCATATTTATTAAGTGGGTTTTTGAAGGAGTAAAAACCCCCTCGTATGATATATGGGCAAATGAAAGTTGCATTAATAAACATTATTCTGCCAGAATTTCTGGTTGAAAAGTGCCAAAGTACATTTGTCTTCATCAAAATCCTACTGTTTAAATACCACCCTGGTAGTATACACTTAAATATCAAATATACCTACAAAGTAGTAAAAAGTATCTAAAAAGAGAATTTATTCTATCTGATCTTTGAATTCTATTCTAAATTCACATCTGAGACCATTTAGTTCAAATAAATTTTACTTAAGAATCATCTCCATGCTACTCATACTCATACTGTGATCTTGAAACTCGACTTTTTATCTTTATCGCTTGAAACTATCTTAAAAGCTCGAAATTTTAAAATTCACACTTGTTTATTAACTAAAAAAATTTCTGTGCAAATATTCAACTATCTTTAAAAAATTTGGCAAAATTGACCAAATTCTTTTTTAACAATCGTTCAAGTTAAAAAGCTTTAAAAATGACGGATTTGTATTTACAGTTATTGGATTGTATTTGGATAGTAGGGATATAAAAAGCTTAAAAATATGACAAAGGATATTTTCGGATTTCAGGCCTTTGCATGTTTAACCTCATATAAAGGCCAGAAAGCTCATTCTCATCATAATAATCTGAAGATACCCTTTAAAACCTGCTGTAATTTTAACGATTATTTTGAAAAATTTTAATGGTAGTTTGGTCATAGTTCCTTTTAAAACTGATAAAAGGATAATGAAATAATGGAATGGAAAAATTTCTTCAAAATTTGAAAATTTTCAAGATAATTTTCTAGATAATATTTTCCCGGACTTCCACTGAAACTGTTATAAAATTTTGTTAAATTTTTTCAGGGAATATACCTCAATGGATTTAGTAATATAGCTAATCTGTATAATTTATTTTCAAAATTTCAAAATCTTATAATGTCTGCTTTAATAAAGCAAGCTAATGAGAATAGATATTTGCATATTTTTAACTTGATATCCTATCCTACTCTATACTGTATAATATGTATAAATAGGATATGTAAGTCAAAAATACAAAAGTCTCAAATATATTTTCTATTTTTGACACTTATATCTCATCTATTATATTACCTAACCTTGTTCTACTTTATGCTTTTTTTATTTTTAGGTACTTTTTTTCAGTCTATGAGAAAAAAGATGATAATAGCCCTTAATACAAGATGTTCAGTTTATAGTACTGAATAAGGGCCCTCGGAAGTGAGCAAAAAATGGCAGGACAATGTTGATGATTCTCATAAATAATTTATTTTTAGAAGAGGAAGTCTCTACCATATAAAGTGTACCAAAAAATGAAAAAATAAGACATTAATTCTCTTCTTTTTTTTTGTAAAAAATGTTGAGAAAAAATTCAGTACAAGTATATGTATCTGTATGTACTAGATACTAGGAGTTGGATTAAAGGGCGGAAGTAGCAAGTAGTTGGAGTACTTACATTTATTTTTACACTTACAACACAACTGTAGATATTTTAGCTTTTAAATCTTGTGGAAATTCTAACTAGTAACATTTTGGTACTTTAAGTTTAGGGTACCTATACATTCTACATGGTTTTTTAGCTGGACTTGAACATTTTTCAGTTTGATTAATTCACCCTTTCAATCTTCCACTAACTGAGCTCTAGTACACCCAAATCTTTCTTCATAAATCCTCAAATATAGTTCTACTTTATTGTAGCTCGCTTTCATACTAAAATTTCTTAAAATTGGCCAATTTTTTATTGGTCAAAATTCGATTAGATACATGCAAAATTAGATAACAATCAGTCCACTTTATAGTTAGATGCTATAGTTAGATAGATACTTAGAAAATCAATCAATATTTATCAAGAATTAAAAATTTGACCATGCTTTTCAAGTACAAAGTTCAAATTTGAATACAATTTTATAAAAAAAAAATGACCAAATAAAATGTTCTAGTTCTTTGTCAAAAATTTGAATTTATGTACACTAAAATGCTATTGAATTACTTAGATTGAAAAATTTGCTCCAATTTTTCTTTTTTAGATTTAACTTCTTCTCGAAATTGATTTCTGAAAATTGAAATTTTGCAAGTCAAGATACCGTGAAGATAGGCTAAAATATGGTTTTTCAGAACTAAATAAACTCTAGATCAATGACATTTATCATCAATGACATAAATTCTAGTTCAGATACATTTTGTGTATCTGAACTAGAATTTTTTGTTAGAAATTCTAAATATTTAGTCTGAAATTAATAGTTTATTCAGTTCTGAAAAACCAAATTTTAGCCTATTTCAAAATCTTGTAAAGTATCAGTATAACTTAAAACCCGAATATTTTTTATATTTCACAAAAATAATCAATTTACTACCCAAAAGATTATGTTTGAATGTAGCAAATTTTTGTGTAATTTTGAGAGCTTTTTTGAAGGTTGGAATGAGTTTTTAAGTCTTAAAAAATAAGTGAGTAAATTGTGGTTTAGAGGTATTTGAGGTTGAAGAATTGCTCATGTCCCCTTATTTGTCCTTTTTTCTTGCTTTTTTCTAATGTACTAGTACTACTAGAGTACTAGAGGTAGAATAAAATGTCCTTAATATAAGTACAACTTATAAGGTTAAATTTAAGTGCTTACTACATACATTATATTCTAGTATTACATGCATATTACATATGGAACATGTGCAAGTCAAGTAGAAATATTTTTCGCAATTTCTTTATCGCAAATGTCCGAAACATCATGGTTCTACTTAACTACTATACTGTAGTACTAGTAGTATTCTGTACTAGTACTGTAATAATATGACATTTGAAAGCATTTTTCTTTCTAGAAAGTATCAGAGGAAAAAAAATGAAATCTTTTAGACAAACTTTGTCCAGCAGATAAATATTTCAAAAGCTTGTCAATCACCTCGTATAAAGTGTATACCATGCCATAGTATAGAATAAAATAAATAAATATATATTTTTCTACTCATGGTTATTTTGATATAGAAAAGCCAGATCAAGAGTTTTTTGAGTTTTTTGAGTAGAGAAATTGAATTTTCTTTTTGATTTCTTTCAATATTTTTTTAAGAAGAATTTTTTTGTAGATTTGAGTTTTGAGAGCCAAAAGACAGAGTTTCAATTACACTTTGAAACTTTGAATAAATTGCTTGAAAGAATTTCGATTCCTTCGATTGATCGATCAAAAAAAACTTTAGATCTAGATTCAGTAGTAGTAGTAGTAAAGAAAAAGATCTAATTCAAAAATATTGAAAAATTCTACAAGAAATACTATTACTACTATGTACTAGTATTAGTACAAGCACTTATAACAGTAAGTATGAGGGACAATTTTGATTATTTCGATCAAAAAGTAATGCCAAAAAAGTAACGAACAAATTGTCGAATTGCAGATTATCAAGTATTTAAAATTGAGTATTTATTTAGGATGTTTACTCTCAAATCTAATCTGTAGCCCAAAAGGATCTATTCGGCTTTCTGGCCTTACAATGCTAAGTCTCATATAAAGGCCAGAAAGCCCATTATAACCCGAAGAATCCCTTTAATGGAGTTTCAGACCTTTATTTTAATCTGAATTTATTTTTTTTTAAATTAGGTCAAATTTGATGAATTTAACATTGCTATTTAGGTGGAGCTATTTAAGAGACATCTATATAGTCTTGAATTCTCAACGGCCAATATCAGATTCCCCCCCTTAAGTTTTGTAAATATCTATTTAAAAAATATTTAGGTAAGTATCTAAATAAAGTGGCTTGTATTTAAATATTACAGCATATTTGCCAAAATGACCTAAAAAAATTTCTTTTTTACACGAAAATTCAACGAAAAATCGCCAAAAAGCATTTTTATACTGTCAATTTTGGCATTTTATTAAATAAGGTTATTGCTTTGTTCATAATTTTTAAGATTTTTAAAATTTGTTGCTTGATGTTACTCTGATTTAAAGGTTTTCCAGACAACTCATTTTATTGGAGGAAGTATAAGGAAATGAATTTTTTTTGTGCTCTTTTTATATACATAAGTGAGTAATAATAGGATATGATATGAAAGTTGAATTTGACACAAGGACTTGATGGATGGGTTGAAGAATATTTCTCGGATATTTCATCTGGAAAATCTCCTGCCAAACTTTACCCCAAAAAAAACTACCTACCCATACAAAACTTGACTATCTTTTCTTTTCTTTCTTTTATTTTTTTTATAAATTCAAACCCAAGGACTGTCATTTTTCATACTCCTGTTGGTACATAGGCTCATAGGTAGGGTACTTATATACAGAACCAATATATAACTATATTATTCGATCACATTTTTGCTTTTGAATTTATCATTAGATTACTACTTGAGTTGAATTCCAGAAAAAAAATTGGAAAAAAAATTGGGAACGTGATCGAGTACAAATTATGACCTTATTTCCCCTTTCAGTCTTTACAGGGTTTGTCAAAAGTATAAAAAAACCATCAAAATTCTAAATATTTCTAAAAAAATTCACCTACTTAATTGCCACTTAAATTTTCATTTTAAAATACAAAATTAGACTCACTATATTGAAGATAAAACTGAAATTTTGAAGCTATATTTGTCAAAAACTCTGTATAAACTTGTATATGTATATTATTCCAATGGGAAGAAAATAATAATATACTTTTTGACTTTGGGCAAAAGAAAAGTCCTAGAAATACCTTTTACTATTAGACTATACTGTACTTGTAGTAGTCGTATAATAGTCACCGACAAAAAAATCAATTCCTATAAATATTTTGAAGCCAAGTACCCTATACATACCATATACTTTATACCCTTGAATGATCATAAATAGTTCATGTTTATTAACATATAATTGATTTACTACCTTACAATAAAGTTCCCCAATATTATACTCCAAAATTGTACAATATAGCCATAAAATAGCTCAATTTTCTCATCAATTTGTCAATCTATTTTAATTTAAATTAATTCTATACTCTTATCATAAAACCTAACGAGTCATAATAAGTAAGAGTTTTCCTATCTACTACTACAGATATCTATGCTCAGCCATCGTATTTCTAATTTTTTTTTAAATCTAAAATTAGGGTACTTTAAGGTCAAAGTATCTACAGTTTTAAACAAAGGAGAAATTCGGCTTTCAGGCCTTGCCATGTTGAATCTCATAGAAAGGCCAGAAAGTCCATTATAACCTGAAGATATCCTTTAGCTGAAGGCTGAATCAGGTTAAATTATTTTGGTTGAAATATTATAAACCTCAAATTTAATTTTGACATTTAAAATTACATAGTGTTTTATTGGTAAATTATCCTCAAAGGTATGATATACGAGATATTTATCTACATTTAATTTGGCAAAAAAAATGAGGAGAAAGCTTATGCTTTCACCTACTTTGCAAAATTTCTCCATAAAATTACTCGCCCAACAATTTTGCACACGCTTTCCCCTTACAGTTCTTCTAATGTCTTTATTGATCTCCCCCCTTTTTACTTTCTTTAGATAGTACTACTAATAGTATCCTACTAATAGTACTAGTACTGATAGTACCTAGTAGATAGTACGAAATATAATAAATGTTTAAGTTTTAGGGCTAAAGGATAAGTATGAGTTTCTTGAGTCTCTGAGCAAAAATAAAAGTTTATGCCAATGCCCCGAGTAACTGGGCAGATACATACACATAACTGGGTTTTTTTTACTCGAAAATAGAACAAAAGACTACTACACTATTTATACTTGGATATAGTAGAAACTATGGGTATGTCTAAAGGTCTTGTAATTTATATGAACAATTACTGAAATATGACTAAAATGCTAAATAATATAGGGAGAGAACTCAGGTCAAAGACCATTTTTATAAAAATACACAGAAGAAAGCCTATCTAATGACAATTTTTGCAAAATTACAGAGATTTATAAAAAATTTGGCACATTTATTTATCATTTACCTATTAGAATTTTGTTCAGAAATTGGTAATTATGAAAGTATGTACCTACCTATTTTGATTATATGATACAATACAATACAATACAGTTCAGATATTATCGACATTTTTACTATTTTGTAATATCTAATCTAAGGAGAACTACATATCTAATCTTAAGTAATAAGTATCTAAAGATAAGTATCTAAACTTAGATACTTTTAAGTTTAAAGATACGGTGAATTGTATTGTTGTGAATTGTATTGTATTGTATTGTTTTAATGGGCTTTCTGGCCTTTATATGTACATACATTGCAAAGGCCTAAACGCCGAATATATCCTTTAATAAAAATTCTCAAAACTCTGAGTTTACGATTTACTGAATTTGAAGCTGTAGGTGTTATGATTATGACTATGATAACCTTTAATCTACAATTATTTCTTGATGAAAAATGTAAAAATTATCTTGCATAATCTAAAGTATATTAACCCTTCTCTTATACCATTTCATAGTAGGACTCTTATAAAATTTGAATTTTTGAAAAAGTTATAAAAATATCATAAATTTGCTTGGTCTTATCTGCAGATCTGGCTGACACTCGCATATTTTTTACAAACTCCCTCAAGACAAAATTTCGAGTTGAAAAATCCTTGTTTTTCAACCTTGAGAAAGTAAATTTTGTTCTCTCTGGTCCTTGTACTATTGTATATCTAGGTAGTATTTTTGTACTGCTTTTTTACACAAGTAGAGAACTAAAAATTAATTTGTATGCGTGCCATGTTTTTGCTTTAGGTTTGTTATTTTTTCAGGCAAAGACAATGAAATGATCCAGATATCGGGATTGTACAGATACTGTAGATACTGTGATACCATGGGACTTGAAAAAAAGTATAAAAAAATAAAAGATGTATTTCATTTCAAATGATTTGGTGAGATCCAATGTAAATACTTGTACAGACTATGGTGTATGTAAGTTTGTTGTATGTCCTTAAGGGCTCTAGAGGATAGTTTTCAACAAAAAAAAATGGAATAAAAATATAAAATATAATCACATCAGAGCTCAAAGTTCAAGAGATGGATAGAAAAAGTAAAAATAAAACAATAATTTAGATACAATATAAAACTGGGAAGGATTTTGAGCATCAAAAATCAAAAAAATCGAATCATAATTCGATCTTTTAGATTTAAAGGATCTTTTGAATATCAGGCCTTTGACATGTTTAGCTATATAAAAACCAGAAAGTTCATTATAACCAGAAGTTATCCTTTTTTATTCAAAATTTTGAAAATTTCAAAAAAATCAGCATTTTCTATTAGCATTTTTGGCATCCTATCAATTTACAATTTGACCTTTTGACCGCTAAATTCCAGTTCTATATTGGTACTCGTACGTTTAAGTAATTCTTCGACATATGAAATTTTTTTTTGGTTCAATTTTTGTTCATATTGCGAGTATATTGCTTTTACTTTTACCCCCGTCGGCCTTTTTCTCGAAATAAAAACCTAAACTACGGAGTACATAGTACAGACATACTTGTAGTACCTACTAAGGTACTATCTATTCTATAAAAAACTATAATTTTAAACTCAACAGATATGGTATGGTAACTTGAGATATATGGGCAATTCGGACTGTAAAAAAAAAGCAAAAAAAAGTGGGTAAAAGTGTGAGTAAAAAGTAAGGATCTGGGAATTTCCCTTTCTTCAGTTCCTTTATCTCGCCCAGAGTTAAAAAACTATCGATCTACATGGTACTACTAGTAGTAGTCCTAAAACTAGTAGTAGAGCAGTCTGAGCAAAATTTAATTTTGGTTTTTCTTTTATTCCTAACCCAGAAAACATGCAATATACTACTGCTAGTAGAGATATTTTTACATATAAAGTACCTACTATATAACAAGGTATATACTGATAGTAAAGTAGAAAATTGAAAATAAGCCTATAAGTATTATAAGTATTGTAAAAAAAGCTTATTTTAATAGGCTTACTATCAGTTGTATAGGTACAATTTGAATCAAATCAAAATGCTTAAAATTTTGAAAAAAAATCAAAATAATGAAATTCCAATTGCAATTCTAAGCACTACAAATGTCTCTTATTTTACAAGCCAGTTTCTTTGATACCTTCCACGTTAAAATTTTTGATACCTTATGAAATACATACTACCATAAGTGGACTAATTAACCTTTTAAAAAACATTTTTTCAATAGGTAAATACTGCTATGTAATTTGAATATTTAGATTATTTAGGTAACTTTTATTATGCTTTCTGAGGATTGTGCCTAAAATCTAAAAGAACTTTTTTGTCTTAAATTCAAACTTTTTTTACTTGTCTTGTAACCTATATACCATCGTATGTATGATAAAATAGTCAGTCTATTCAAATTCAAATTCAAAATTCAAAGAATTAAGTATATCTCGAGTCTACAGGTATTTCGTGCACTGAATACCACCCAAGATAAGAGTACGAGTAGAAGGCCTTCTATTCAAGCCATTGCAATATTTCTGGGCCCCATTATAATTCCCAAATGTCTTTTATATAGACAGCATTTATGCACAAAAACTGTTGACATTTCCCAGTTTTGAAACTTTTCTTATGAATTTTACAGGTGGTTAATGCCCAAATAGAATTTTCAATTTATTGTGGAATGTTTTGTATAGACCAGCAGCAGAGAGCTGAGAGAGAAATTACTCTTAAAATTTCTTTTACTTGGACTTGAATAGGTGTGGGGGAAATTCTCAACTTTGGAATTTTTTCATTTCAAAAGGTTTTTTCAAATAAATTTATTTACTTGTAAGTACCTACCTATACTAGTTATATTGAAACTTAAAATTAAAATTATGATCTAAATGTCCAGGTTAAAATAACAACTTAATTGACCTTTAGATTTGTTCTTTGTGTTTTTGACTAATTTTTTTGCTAAAGATTTTGATCCAAGATTAGCGAATTATAGGAAATTTTATAGGAAATTTTTTTTTACCGATTTCATTATTAATTTTTTAGATTTAGGTCCAAATTAACCAAAGATTTTATTATTAGAAAATAGTTTTGGTAAGACTGTATCGAAATTTCTCCTACAATTAGGGAAATTCTCCTACTAACACTCACCTACTAACTTTTTCCTACTAATCTCCGCCTTTATGTTATCATTCGATATACTATACTCGTAAATGTATAAAGGTTAGGATTTTAAAAGTTTTTGGTATTTTATACAAAAGACCAAAAATATAGGGGGAAATTCAACCACAATAGTGATGAGATTAAAATATGTAGCATTAATTTGCACATATTTATATACAATATTGTCCTTTTTAGTATAAAATTATTTTATCTGATTTGTATGAGTTTTCTCTTATTTCTAATAGAAGAATTTCCTTTTTTTGTAGGTCTAAAAACAGAAATTAGTAGCAGAGGTTCCCTAATTAACAAGATATTTGCTATTTCTTATGATAATCATACATATTATAATAGTAAAAGTATAAAAAGGTTCCAAGTTGGAAAATTTCCCTCTAACTACCTATAAGTATAAGTAATAAAATGCATTAACGTAACTTTTTAAAGAATTGTAAATTTGAATTTCGAGTATGAAAATGAAATAGTAGGGTTTTTGGTGGAGACTTTGAGAAAAGTTTAATTTTAACTTTCTTTTCTTGATAAGTAGTTGCCATTTACATACTACCGGTAGTACTACTAATACTTTGCAATACTTACAAGTATTATCTGGATATTTGAAAAAACCACATCTATAGTGTATCAAATAGCAAAATTATAATTATACAAATGAGGAAAAAGTACCTACTAATTGAGCAATTACAGTGTATAATTCTCTCAATTTTTGGAAATATTTTACGAGACGATTGAAAATTTTCTAAAAATTTTTAAGGTATTTTCCAAAATTAAAAAAATTGAGAGAAAAAAGGGTACCTACTGCACTGATAGCCTGAGAATATTTTGGTATCTCTAGATATATATGTAAAAATATTCAAGTCAAGATAATACCTGATCGGGCCTATTTGACCAAATCCTTTGAATTTGAAAAATTGTCAAATTTTTTGTAAATTTTTAATCTGATTTCCAAGATTTCCAAGCAAAAACAGGTGCTGATATTTTTAATACTAGTCTACTCCTATTAGTAGTATGGTACTAACAATAAGTTAATTTACTGCTAAAAAATTGAAAAAAGTTAAGTAAATTACCAATTTATCTTAATCCAAATCTATATTTTAGATACTTGACATTTTCGCATTTGAAGGAATGACCAGAAGATTCAGAAAATACTTTTACTAGTATTATATTTGTACATATGGAAAAAGTAAGTTGAGAGTCAAATTGTGAATTATTTTAAAGGAAAAAGTTTTTCGAAAAGGTTTTTCGCTTTTCTCGAAAAAAAAAGTTCAGTCGAGGAACTCCAATAGGGTCTTGAAGAAGTTAATGAGAAATTAGTTCTACTCAAGTTAAGAATTTGAAAATCAGAGATTTATGACCAGATACAATAAGTTGTAATAGGATCTGAAATAAATTTGACATTTGACTTTGACTAGACTATTCAGACTCTGATTGGATTCCAATTCTGATAGAGAATTTCAAATTTCGGGAAAATTTTAAAACCCCAAATTGTGGTGTGTACTTAAGTATTTAAAAGTATCTTTTTCCTATATCTATATACCTTCAATTATTAGAGAAGTATCTGTAGATTCGATAGTAATAAATGTATATGTATATGTAAAAGTGAAAAGTTTTTATAGAAATTTGAAACTTTTTTACTGGTTGATATACTTATACTTATAGGATCTAATACTATGTAGTAGTACTAGTAATAACTAGTAGTAATGTACTTAAGTATGCTTAGGGTATTAGTTACTTAAATTTAAGTAAATTTAAACAAAGAGCAAAGTTTTTCGAGTTTTTGCGGAGAAGTGAAATAAGATAAGGCGAAAATTAAATTTCCTTCTAGAAAACTGCCTCGAAACTCAAAACTTAAAATCCCTGTCTACATTACTTCATTATTACTGGAGCTAATAATATTAGCTATCTATTACTTTTACTTGTAAATTGTAATGGCTTTTTCCGATATAAAAAAATATACCTATACTAACAATACAAGTATTATACTATTCTGGAGAAAGCTCCTTTTAACCAAAATTTTTCAATTTTTTGTAAACTATACTATCAGATTTCAGATAGTTCAGTTAGAAATTATTCTGAGATTTCAAATGCCAGACATCATGCTATTAATTGTTATAAATTTCATGATAAATTTAATCTTTTTTACATTTTGGACAATTATGGGCATTTTGAATGCATTTTACTTAAACCGTTTCTGTTTTCTGTCCAAAAGAATTCTTTAAAAAACAGATATACGTATTCTATAACAAATTTTAAAATTGGGTGAAAACAGGGTGAAATTCGATGTCCTATATTTTTTGAAAATTTGGCCAAGTTTTAAAACTGCCGCCTTTAATATCAGTATTTAACAATTTTAGATGAAATTTTTAAAATTTGGTTGCTACTTGTGGTACTTCCTTATTGTGTAAATGAAAAAATGGCAATAACACTAAAAAGTGCTTTTTGAAGCGAGCTAATAAGCATTAAATATATTTTTTATTAATTTAATATGCTTTCTTTTGGCTTAAAAAAGTGTTAAAAAACTTTCTCCATATCCATATTCATATATCAAATTTTAGAGAAAGTCATTTAAGAATATTAACGCCTTCATTTTTCGGAGGGGGGGAATTCTAAAAATATCTTTTTTTGAGAATGAGGACAAGGTCCAAACTTCAAACAACACCCTTTTCCTATTTCCCTTAAGTATACCATACTAATACTACGTAAATAGTGCTATAGATAGTACTGTGTAAGTACCTAGTGTGTACTAGCTAGTTATATTCGGATTCAGATAGACTTTTTGTTGAATAATTAAAATGTACTTTGAGCTACTCGGCATGGAGCCTAATACTATAATATTTTACGAGTGTATTTTGCATAAAACCATATAATATCTGAATCCATTCGAGCTACTGTACAATAGTAATCGTAATAGTAGCAGTAGTACATAGATATGGATAGCCCAAGATATGGATACATAATGTAAATGTAAATGGAGCTAATCTACCCTTTTCTCAAACGTAATTAGAATAACTTTAGACTAGACCAGAAAACATAAAAATTTAAATTATATTTAATCATAACGTCGAATGGAAATTTGTCAAATAATATTTAATTTGAAAATTCATTATATCCTAATCAGTTCTTCTTTCTACTTTTTTAAAGGTAGGGTATTCTTATCTCAAATTTTAATTTTGAAATCCTATATTTCATAAGGTACTAAAATGGAAGAAAACTAGGATTTCAAAGTGAAAAATGAGTTAAGAATCCAAGCATTAAGGCATTTGTTTATATAATTTAATTTAGGCTATTTTACTTTCGATATTCGATAAATGAATTCGATATACAGCTTTTGAATAGGCTTTAAGTGTTTAAACTTTTGAATCTCGAGCCTCAAAATATAGAAGCGATAGTGATTCTTTTCAAAAAATTTAGTTTTGGCAATCATGATTTCGAAAAAATGTCCAAGTTTGAGGGTACGTAAGGTTTGTTGGGTTAATCAATGTAAATTTTACAGCACCTGGTTGAAATTTAAATCTAGCTTGAACTGAACTGAACCACCTTTTCCTTATCATCATTACTTTGCTCTATATATGGGAAAAGTTTGCAAACTTTACGAGCTCCCAGAAAAATCATCAAAAAAAGAAAAAAATGAAGAAAACATACCTACATCTATAATAGCAAAAGTAGGCATTATACAAGGGACACAAAGTTAGATACTTCAAAAGAAACAACATTTAGCCAAAGCAAAAATTGTCAAATTTTTGGTAAAAATTTTGTATCTGATTTACAATATAAAGCAAAAACAGGTGTTAATATTTCTAGTTATGATTTTGGAAATATTTTGAACTTTTTGGTTAGCCACAAATTAAGGAAATTTTAGTTGAAATTTTAAAATTTTTGGTCAAACTTGTAATTTGCCAGTTTCAATTTTTGACTAAAAACTCGAAGTCTTTGTATACTTATGGTTAGTACTGCTTACTTATGTATCAGTATTTGTGTTAAATTGTGGTTTTTTTAGTTCTAAAATCCTGAATTTCACCAAAAATAGTTTCAGTAAACTATTCTAAAGCCCAGCATTTTCCTATTCTATTCTTTACAACTTTTCTTCACTTTCTATCCTTACATTACCCTTATAGAAAAAAGCTTCATTCTTAATCTTAATCTTAAAGCTTTTATCTCCAAGTGGGGGGTAATCTAAATCTTAGACTTAAATCTTAAACTTAAAAGCAAACTTGAAATCACGAGGATTTTTTGATTTTGATGAAGTTATACAAATATCATGTGTATCTTAAGTATCTTTACCCTAACTAGTAGAATCTAGTCTAATACTCGTAAATACTGATATAGTAAATCCACAAAAAACTAAATCTTTTTAAAGATAGGGATTTGACACAAAAATAGCCGAAAATAAGGAAATTACTTTAGTACTAGTTCTAGTACCTTTATTCTTATAGATCGATATATCGATGATTTGAGTATTACTATTTTGAGTATTTTTATTTGTCCCAAGACTCCTTTATAGAAGGTACTCTACTTACTGCGAATTAAATGGATAAATGACACTTATTAATTGATCTTTGCCATAAGAAATAATCCCACCAAAATTGATATAAAAATTACGAGGAAATTGATCTTTTCTTCAAGATTTGGATCGAAGAATAGACTAATGGCCATTTGATCCCATTTTTTAGATTAGCTCGGTCAAAAATACCCCTTTTATCATATGGTTTATCGAGCTTTTTTGACCGTTTTAATGCATTAATTTCACAAGATATTTCATCATAATCATAACATTTGATCTTAATTTTATCCTCCAAATATTATAGGTAGAGTACTTATCTTTAGATATTGATTAATCGAGATATTGCGAGCACTTAAGACTACTCTAGGTACGATATAAAGTAAGTATTCTCACCATAAAATACGAATAATTTCTTATCTTTAGAACTCGATATAATCTTGCCAGCAGATAATGAACTCAATTAGACCCTCGAAATCTCACTTTTGTAGATTTAGATGACATCATTAGACGAGTTTCGAGTCTTTTTTGGTACTCAAATACTAACACATTTAGATCTTACAAAAGATCTAAATATATCTTTTTATCTCATGAATCCTTTAAAAAAAAGTTTTTCTCATGTTATTTCCTGGATTTTGCCGTGTTTCTCACTCGTATTAGGGTACTCTAATACTCTAATTCTTAAAGGAAAGTTATAAAAATTGTGTGGAAATACAGGGGGATTGATTAAGTGAGACACAAAAGGGGGATTTGAGACAAATAATTCACTCTCGCCTGCAAACCTAGATTGGGAAACTTTTTTTTTTCAACTCAACTTTCTTATGTGCAAATCGTCAGCTTGTCTTCTACTTCTATACAAGACTATACAAATTGATCAAGTCAATTTTGACAAATGTCAAAATTTCTTATTAGTGTTTAAAATTGATACATATTCTAATTTTAGGAGTAAAAAAAGGACATTTTTGCCAAAGTTTATAAAATTACCTACAGATACTTCAAAAAATTTCAAATTTTGCAAAAATTTCAGATTTTGTAAGATTTTAAGATTTTGTAAGATTTTGAACTTAAAGGATTGATAGTTGTATTCTCATCTCAAATTTAAATTTTGAAATCCTAGATTTTGCATGGACGAAAACAAGGATTTCAAATTGAAAATTGGAATATGACTTTTACAGTATGTTGATATATGGAATCATTCTTATCTGATATCGTTTCTTTAAATTTACAAAATTCTCACTCAGAATCTGTATCTTTTTGAATATTTTTGGACTTTTTTTCTTGGTTTTTTTGCCAAATGACCGCAATTTAATAATGTTTTTGAAGTAAATATAATAGTACATAATAGTAGGTACTCTAAATATCAGTACTACGAGTTGTCCAGCCTAATCGTAAGTACTAGTACCTAGTAGGTATAAGTTTTTTTTTGTTTGAGAAAAGTTTTTCTATTCGAATTCATCGGGCAGGAAAGGGTCAAGGGACAAAACGGAGGATCAAATCAAACTTTTTTTTTTGCAAAAAAAGAGAACTTTTTCCTGACCAGTGGATATAATGAAAGACTAAAGTTATTGTTTCCTACTACTATCAGTAGTACTATAGTAGTACAAGTAAACTGGCCATTTAGGAAGGTGTCTCCTACTCATTTTCCTTTTTATATCCCTCCAATAATCTTAAGCTTTAAGGTGACAAGACGATTTAGAACCCTTGAGATTCAAGTATTCAAGTATCTGAATGAACCTAATGGGAGTTAAAATCAGGAAAAGAAAGTACAATAAATTGTCTAAAAAAAGTTCAAATACCCTCAAAAAAAGCTCGAAATCGAACTTTGAGTCGAAAATATTTTGAAAAGTTGATCAAAAAAGTTAAATTTTAGGAGCTTTTTGAACTTTTTTAATCAATTTTACAAAAAGTAGCTGATTTCCAGACTCATTTCGATTATTTTTAACATGAATATTTATGCTTTTTTAAGTAAAGAAAGTACCATATAACCTACATTTATTGAGCAAGTCTCCGATCCTAAAAGATTCCTAAAATAAGCAAGATTAGATACTTTATATTGAATATATCAAAAGTATCTTGGAAATTGGAAATTGAAATATCAAATGAGTTGTCAAATCCTCTATATTCGAGTTTTTTTGAGATCAAATTGTTTACAAATTGTAGTTCAAAGTTCAAAAGAAATGTATAAATTTGCATAGGTACATACATATATGTGTATTTGCAAAAGATTGAACAGATAAAAAGATGAATAGGTTACATAGATTCTTTATAGAACTTGTGTATATTTGCTCAGAACAAAACAGAGCTGAAGATAGATAAGATATCATTTTGTTTATTTTGTATTATTTCAAAACTCCCTAGGCATAAGTACAATATGTACATACACATATGTACAAGTACATATCTCATTTTGAATTTTGCACAAAAAAAATAGAAATATTTGTAGAAAGGTTTGGTTCTTTGGTTTGGTGGGCGGAATTGAGATTTCGTTTGACAAGAGTTGAGACAAAAAGTCAAATTCAAAACAAAAGCTGCTGGAAAATGTTTATTTATTTCGGTTTTTGGATGAGAAGGCAAATAATCTGTAGGATATACTAATACTTAAGACTATATGTACGTATAGGTACAGAAAAATATCTTTATAAAGTTCAGAAAACTTTGAAATATGCCTACTTGTAATATATTTTTCAAAAAAAAAGTAAAATTAAACACAAGGTTTCGAAAATATACAGGTTTCAGTATATACATTTTTGAAATATTATACCAATAGTATTCCAAATAGTGATAAAAGACAATTAATTTCGAAAAAAATATCAATATGTTAGATACGTAGTACATTCTTTTTCGTTTGGTAATAGTTACTAAACTGAATTTTACAACTAATACTAGTATCTAGGTATATTTATTTTTTTTCAAATCCAAAAAAGATAGGATGATTGGTTTCTTGCAAATAATACAGAAGTATGTATTTTGAACTGTATTAGTGTCTAAATATTGCTTTATAAAGATATTCTACTTTACTAAACAGGTCTACTACAGACTAGTACTTGTATTATACAGATTGTATAAGTAACAGTAGTATACATATTTTGAGTAGGAAATAAATCTGGTTTTCGATCCCAATTCCTCAACCTATTTATATAAATAGAATGTAGAAACCTCCATCCTGTCATAATATTTGATACAGATAGTCTCCAGGCAGTTTGCCAAAAAAAGAACCAAGAAATATCCAGAAAAGTGAAAGCAAAAGTAAGTGAAAATATCTACACTTTCTCCAACCAGATTCTACCTATACAACAACTAGAACCTACTGCTAGTACAAGCAGATTCGTATTGTCTTTTCAAAGATAAGTTCATCTAGGTACTATAAAGGTTTGAAATATTGTCGAAATAAAAGAAAAGTAACAGCAGAGTACCAATATCAGGAGAATAAGAAATAATGCAAAGTACATAACATACCCCAAGAGGAGTATGAAGAATTTTGAGATACTTTCTCCAACTATTCAAATATAGTCTTATAAAATGAGCTTATAGACCTGTTATTGTGTTTATAAAGATATTTTAGCTCGATAAATTCGCCACGGATATCTAAACAAAATTTTTACTTCAAAAGAGATTCTCAAAAAAATATTTTATTCGGAATTTAAGTTTAAAAATTTCTTTGATTACGATTCTTCGACATGTTCGAATTTGTCGACTTTGTAATACTTATAATTTGTACAAAGAGTTAAAAAATTGATACTCAGGTATGTTTAGCTCAGGTATGTTACTCAGGTAGGTATGTTTAGCAACGAGCTATTTAGATAGTTTTAAATGTTTTTTTTAGAAAATAGTCCAATGATATAAATAGAGTTGGGTAGGGCGGAAGGAGATAAAATATCTTGCTTTTAACTGAACTAAAAAAAGAGAGGAAAAAAATCTGTAAGCCTCAACTTTACACGTCAACAATCCGAAAGCACCCAACCGTACGCTTCAGCAACAAATAGTACCCTACTTATCCTTATAGTACATTGTAGGTACCCTCAAATAAAGGAATTTTTCAAAAAAAAGTAGGTAAAAAATATAAGGCTGATCTCAGGCTAAAGTCTGCTGCTGGAGTTTAAGACTGATCTAAAAACCTGAACCTGGACCCTGGAGATATGAATTGTACTTTACAGACAATTCTACTTTTTTTTTTTCTTTTTTTTTACTTTTTAGTATTGAAATAGTGCTAAGAATTTCTAAAAAGGAATCCTCACAACTATCTAAATCAAATGGTAGATCATCAAAAAATAGCTTTAATTTCGCAGTATTTTGTCTCATTTAGTCCTAATACTGATAATTCAGAAAAATGTAATGTTTTCAGTTCAAAATATCGAAATATTGTTGTTATTTTTTGACAGATTTAAAAGATCTAAAATTTAAAAATTTTGCCAAAAAATTTCCAACTTTGGAATTACGACATAAAAATTAGGTATCTATCATATCTATAGATATCGATTTTAATAATTTTTTTTGATGATTTTGCCAGTAAATGTGCGACAGAATTTTGAAAATATCTTATTTTTTTTTGTAAAAAATTCGAAAACTTCAAAAAGATTCCATTACCCCGTTTAAACTGGGGATATTCCTACTACTTTTTTTTGCAAAAGAATTTCAACTTTCAAGTCCCAATCGACCAAAAAACATATACGAGTATAAAGGATTCGCCCACTTAACTTGTATAGTATTTTGATAAAATACATTTTATATCTTAGGCCTTAGTTGATACATTTTTCATTCCATTTCCCTTGACTCTGACTACTTAAATACACAAATGGATCAGATACACTTAATAAATAGTCAGATACTTTTTATTTATCGAGTACATAGGCTACCTACCTACATAGTACCCTACCTACTAGCAAATTGTAAAAGTAAGTTGTCAATGTTCGAGACTTGTGTAAACTTTTTTTTAGAAATATTGTCAAAAGAAAATCGAAGATAAACATTTTATCCTCGATCCACAAACTACCTACGAGTACTTAATACTTAATATTGATACGAATTTATTATGAAAAAATATGATCTTAAAAGGATCTTAAATAAATACATGTATAAGGAATATATACAATTAATTTCAAACCTTAAGGTAACCTTGAAGTTTACTCAAAACGCTGATTAAAGTACCTTATAACCCCTTAAACATAATTTGTATTTCATTTTGGTCTCATTTATATTTCATTTTGGGACCAATTTTGAAGATTTTTTTATTCTCTATAAAGTGATTGAAAACCTGAATTCAAAATACTTATCCTGGTTTTGAGAAAGGATCTTGACTTTATAAAGGGTTATTTGTATGACAAATACAAGTACCCTAATATTGTAAGTACCTACTTATAGGTATAGAGTATAGAGAAATTGCGATTTGAAAAAAAGGATTCAGATTCAGATTTGAAATTGAACCAAAGGCATTTAAATTTTTTTCTCTGGCATTCGAGAGCACTTTATCCCATTGTATTTTCCTATTTTTTGTTCAAATACTTGATATGACTGTATATGGAGAATACCAATAGCACCATAGTATAGTATGTATTAGTTTTATTTATCTTTCTAGGGTATAAAATAAATATAAATATCCAAGATATCAATCTAATCTAAAGATATATTTAATGGTCTTGGATCTGCCATAAATCAATAAGATATTATACTACTCTCTACTACCATCAGAGAAATACCAAGAAAAAAATCATTTCTACAAATTTTCCTAGAATACTATAGTAGTACGTGTATCTTTACTATATTTTTATGATAGTAAATTAGAAAATGGATTAAGTTACCCTTTACCCTATAAAAAATATGTATAAATGTATGAGCCTGATCTGACTCGAATCGTAACAAGCAAGGCAAAAGAATTACAAATTATTTCAGTTTTTACGAGTTATTTCTTTTTGGTACTTGCTATTTACTATAGTATAGTAAGAGTATTGTTAAAAAATTTGAACTTATGTCAAATATTGCTCAAGATTTTAAATTTAACCTGTATAATGTCAGCTTGTATTTGATCTTGAGATATATTTTAATAAAAAATTGAAAAAATTTCTGATTTCCATATTCGTTTACTTGCAAGGCCAAATAGAAAAGTTGATAAAGGTTTATAAATATAAAAACAAATAATACACAATATCCGATTACAAAATATCTTTTGAGCTTTAGTTTTTTTCTGGTTCTTGGATAAATTGGGAAATGAAAAAAAATAATAAATATCATATGCATATACGGTATCTTATCCTTACCTAACTAATGTGACATTTTTAAGATATCCAGAACTGAATTGTCCAGTAACAATAAGTTTAGGAAGAAAAAACGAAACTTTTTCTATTAAAAAATGTCAAATTTCAAGAGAATTTTAACCATTCGGACTTTATTATCAATTTTTAGCTTAGAAAATGCTAATATACCTTATTACCATATATAAATACTACTGTAGAGTATCTATTATCAATTTGAAACGATTTAAGTTTAATTTCATCCCTATTTTGGTTGAATTTATCCCAATATACTTGGTCTGACTATACCTGTATGAAATCAGCTCAAAATTTTTTAGTTTAATTTAGATGTTATAAGGCTTGGCTGGGGTTTTTAAAAATTTTGGATTAATTTCATAAAAGGGCAAAGTTAGGCCAAAAATAGAGAAATTCAACCAAAATAAGGATGAGAATATTTGAAAATAGTCACTACTAACTACTAAATAGGTGTGTACATCTATTTAGGTAGGTACTTGGACTTTATATAAGAAATTTTTTTAGAAGGATTTCATTTCCAAATATTTTCAACTTGGGATATTGAAGCTTTGTATATTTGTTCTGGAAATTTGTCAAAAAGTAGTAAGTGCATAGGTACTATGTATTGAATATTATGTACTAGTATCGTAGAATAGAGTTTTTCTACTTTATCACAATTAAACTACCCTTTATAGTACTTCTAGTAGGTACTAGTACTACTATAGACTGTAATACAGTAAAAGGCAATTTAAGTTTCGAGTTCTGTTTTTGGCAAAAAAATTTTCTCGATATCTTCGAATGAAAACAGAAGCTCTGCTGGAAAAAACAGACTTTTTTTGCCCATTTTGAATTTTTTTTAACCAAATAAGAACTGCAATAGAAGAACATTGTACTAGTACA
>JAQIXA010001053.1:0-29690 GCA_034699045.1 Nanhermannia cf. coronata Gr-Ori-00579
TCTTTTAGGGCTCCTGTCTATTTTAGGGGTTTTGTCCCTTATGGATTTTATGCTTAGGGGTTGTGTCTAGGAACCGATTTTGAATTTTCAAATGTCTCATATCTACAAAATACTATTAAAGTAGGTAAAGCTAATCAAATACTAATATAGATTCCTACATACCCTATATCAAAAAACCTTGTCTTTATAGTACAATTAGTGATAAAAGTAGCATTGCAGTAGGATATTTTACAAATTGTGTCGTTATATTAGGTATGTACTTTGAAATTTTATCTAATTGTCTTTTAAAATTCATATATTGGAATTGCAAGTACATTTAATACGAGTAGTTTAAGTCAAGGAATTGACAAATTGAGTACAATTCTAATTAGATCATTGTAATTTAGCTTACATTTGCAAGTTCCATCAAGTTCTGCATCTGCTCCGGGTCTTTTCTGGAAAAGTGAGTCCCAGAAATTCTTATCGTGAGTATTCACTAAATTAGGAAAAAAAAGCCAAAATGCATTTTTTAAACTACTTTGGTACAATACAATATCCGTAGTATCATATTATCATAAATATCATAGTTAGATAGGTAAGTACCAAACTTAGAATTACTACATCAACTTATCAACTTATTATACTCGTAAGAAAAATTGAAAGTTTTGCAAAAACTTTTCAAATTTATGAATCTGCTCAGCTTTCTGAGCAGATCTGGACTCTGGACTGAACCTCATTAAATTAATAAAAATTAAGATTATTAATTATAGTACAAAGAGTAGGTTTAATTTTGGATAAATTTACTACTAAATTGACCTAAAATATAGAATATAGTTATTGGATACTTATAACACAAGTAACTACATAGTAAGATTTTTTTAACCTACCTTGCAACTTGCATGCACGGTTTAAACATTTCTAGTAGGTAAGAGATAATACAGATACTTTTTAGATTTTTTTGATTCTTATTTGAATTTTATCTTGTACATTCTTATTGAAACGAGCAAATATAAGATATTTTTTACTTGATTTCTTGAAAGATTACATATGGTATGTACTATGGACTAAATATTTTCAAATTTAGACTAGGTACATAGTAATACATATTGATAATAGGTCAGTGTAAGTAAAGAAAAAATAAATAAAAATGTTCAATTTGAGCCTGATCTTACTGCAATTGGCTTCATCCGAGTGGTCGTTTTGTGGGCAATTGAATTTCCCATCACAAATTTCCTTTTGTGGAATACAAACCGTTGAATTTTGACATTTGAAAAAACCCTCAGGACAAATCCATTTCAGTTTCTCTTCATTTGAACTTATGAGCAACAATGGATCTCTATTTCCAATACCATTAGTATCGTCATTCAAAAGTAGCGGCTCACTTTTGAGGCTTTGAGCTTCGATAAACTCGAATGTATTACCATCTTGATTTTGATCATTATAATCCCCATCACCATTTACCATCATCCAGACTAATAAGAATGCAGTTACTCCATAAAACACAAGGATTGGCCACCAATAGTCTGAAATTATCATCAAAATTAATTTATATCATTTGTGCGAGCAAAGCGAGCACTTAATACTGTACGAGTACTTTCACTTTGCTTTCACTTTGTCTGTTTGTCTGTCCAAACTATTACTCGAAAACTATTGGACTTTAAGCCAAACTAGGCATGAAAGGTCATTATAGGGTCTAGTTAAGTCATTTCGACAAAATCATATGAGAAAAAATCAAAAATGAAATTAATGTACTATAGACTGTAGACTAAAGGGGTAACCGATTACAGAGATTCTGAATTTGTTACCATTTTGACCCTGATTTTAACCTTTGATCTCAAAAATTAGAATAATTTGTGATATTTTAAACTCTTTGCTAGCTCAATTAATAATAATTAAGAAAGGAATAGTTAACTAAATCCTAGTACTGACATTATAAAGTCGGATATCGCTTGTGGAAATCTATATTTCAAAAATAAAATTCATTTGGGTAGGGTACTTATTATGCTATATTTAAGCGTATGTATAAGTACATTGTTTTTCTATACAGTAGAATGATGCTAAATTGAATTGAAAATTGATCTGAAATCTGAAATCAAAATCAGTATAGAAAGTGGCTATTAGAATTACAAGGGTAGAAAATGAAAGGCCAAAGTTTTTTTGGACAATCTGTAAAATTTTGTAACTTTTTTCTCCCAATGAAATATTGAGGAAAAGTTTATGATTTATCTCTCGAGCATTGACAATTTTTTTTACCCATTTAACTTGTTAGGATATCTAGTAGATGAATAATACTTGGTATGTATTATTATATGGATTATGGATAAGTCAGTAGAATATGGGGATTTATATTTTTCAAGACATATTCACATAATACAGTAGAGTAAAGCAAAAGTACCTACCTATGTATTGAGAAACTTTTTGTTCTCATCTTCAGATTCTATAGCTCTGTCCTTTTGCTCATAGAGATAAATATAATTGAAAAATGGATATTTATGACTATATCTGATTTGTCTAATACTACTACTTGCAGTCGTAGTACCATCATATATAAATATATGTATTGTCTAAGCCTAGATTTGCAAAATTGCATTGGCAGTATTGCATATTGCAAATAATTGGCTTTGAATTTTCAAGTAAAAATTGAAAATTATCGTGATTAAGCTAAAGAATATGGAGATTTCGACTTTTAAGCTTTTTAATTTGCTTTTAATAAGCCTTTTAAGCCTAGTACTTCTCTATTGATAGTTCAATTATCCTTGATAATCTTAGGGTTATACCTCTAGTATATAGATGCTGATATTACAGTTAACAAATAGTGATATTTTTATCTCAATGTTCAATTTCAAATTCTATATTTTGTCTATTACATTACGAAAAGCTTTCAAAATTGCAGTTGGATTTAAAAATATGTAAGCTTATAAGTTTACAAAAAGTTCTCAAAATCGAGCAAAAATCACTTATTGGCTAAAAGAGCCAACAAATATCCTGGCTAGAATTTCAATTTCAAACAAAAGTTTCATTTCATAACAAAAACTATTATCAGGCCTGTATCATGTCTCTCTGTGATTGTATTAAATTAACCATTTTTTTCAATTTTTGTACAATTTTTCTTAATTTTCTCGAAATGAGATGAATAGGTATTCTAAAAATTTCAAAAATTCCGAAATTCGAACTTTAAAACTACCCTACTCTATTCTTATGGATAGTATTTCTTATAGATAAGGAAATATTTTTAAAAAAGCTATTTTGATTTTGAAGTAATCTAATATCTGTAAAACAAGAAATTCTGTTCCATTTATTTAGGTTACTTTTCAATTTTTGATAAAATTACTTAAAAATTTAATTTTTCTCAAATTAGTCAAAGTTAATGATAATGACATTAATATTTACATCTTATTTTGAATTTTGGTTTAATTTTTTTTTTCAAAATTTGGACTTTTCATTTGTGAAAGACTCATAAAAAGAGGGGATAAAAGTTAATTTGCGGGAAAAAACTTTGGACTAATGCTTCTAATGGTTTCGGCTTTTCTCTTGTTTTTTACTATTTGTATAAAAGAAGCAGTAGTAATAGTAATATACAATGGTACTGTAGTAATAGAAGTACTAAGCTATTATAATTATGTAAAAGAAATAAGATCTTAAGGATAAGGGTGTCTCATTCCAAAAGATGAGAAAAATTAATAAAATATTCTGCCGCATATCATAAAACGAGAGGCACATTTTGAAATTTTTTTTGAGAATAGATTATGTGTAAGATTAATTATGTTCGGGTAATATGGCCCGAAAGACTCGTTACATCATATCAGTAGTAGCAGTAGCTCTACAATTATATAAACTTTATGAGATATTCAATTATGGATATAGTACACAGTATACAGTATAGTATCAGGTTGCAGTAAATTTGTCAAAGTACTATAGAATTTCAAGCTATCTATACTATCTATTCAAGCTAGCAAATTTTAAAATATGATGCAAAGAAATACTTCTTTTGAAATATTTTTGGCTAAAATATGATAATTTTGAATACCAACATATATTTTATAGAACTTATAATATTTATCTAAATGGTTACTCAAATATGTATTGTTTACTTACCCATTATTTGAATAGTATATGATTTCCACATTTTGGTGTAATAATACCCTCAAAATGGTCAAAACTCAAAAGATTATAATTACAGATTATATTGATAAACCTCATCAGGCTTGTCACCAGAATATGCATTCTAAATCAAAATACCTACATATTTTAGATAGGAATTTTGAAATTTTGAAACTTTATAATTTGCATACAAACCTAGTGACTTGACAAAATACTGCAACTTACTCAAAAATATATAAATACCCATATAAGACTATGGTAAGAATTGTGCCCTATTCCTAAACTACTGCCTATTCTCTATGTACGTAAAAGTACTAACTAGTACTTTTTTAAACTAGTATTACAGTAAAACCCGAAATATACCCTCAAAATTACAGTAAAGATTTTGCTAAGACTTGACTTTGATAATTATTCTACATTTCAAAATATTAAAAATGGGTGGTCAAAAAAGGGCTACAGTGCTGATCGTATCTGTCTCTATACTTTTAAGTAATATCAGATATGACCAAGTTTTCAAAATTTTTGGACCTGTATATAAACAAAATTTGACCTACCTATTTCAAATACCTAGACTATAAGTACTAATTGTAAGTAATATCTGTAGGTACTAGGTACCTGGTGAATATTTGATTTTTTTTTTGAAAACTAGACCTATAGTTATAGTTATAGTTGGGATTTGAGCATTTATGATCGTTACAATTATGGTCACTTTTTCTAAATTTATTTTGATTCCACAGAAGTGAAAGCAATACAGGATTTTATAAAGGGTCAATTTATCTAGTATCTAGATACATACAAGAATTCTTTTATCTTTTTGCTAAGCACATTTAAATAAGTGTGAATATCATTTCAAAACCTAGAAACCTTTGACAAAACTTTCATTTACCTATTATTATCATTTCAATCTCATGAATGTTCAAAATTGCTTCAAAAATTGCCCGAAACCCTTTAAAATCCTAGTAGAACAGAGGCTTTTACTGATATTCATTCTTCAAAGGGCTTATTACAATTAAATTATAATTTGAATAAATGCACAAGTCAAAATCTTCAAGACCTTTTCTTCAAATTTTCTATCAAAACTACCATTTGTGCCATTATTTGAGACTTGGATTCTACTACTATAAGTATGGTAGGGTACCCTACTTATACCAGCAGTATAATATCTGTTTAATTTTTCAATAAATTTCATTTTGAATCCGAATCCGACCTTTAGCCTTCAAATTCAAAAGCTGTCAATTGTTGACTTTCCATTATACATTCATATCTTAAATTCGAATAAATAATATATGAAATCACCTTTATGAAATTAGATTTACTAGGTTGCTAACACTTATGAACTTATACCTTATACTTGTAGAGTCTTAAGTAGGTAAGTACTTTTGTAAATTCAAGGGAATACCTCAATTTAATTGAAATACACCTACTGCATTTATAATGCTAGTTCTTCAAAGGCGAATTAATTTTAAATTCTCAAAACTTTCTTTGATGAAAATATGTGAACCCAAAAATTTAAATTTAAAAAAGTAAAGTACCTTAGGCTTTTTCATAAAGGTAAGTAAATACCTAGTGGTATAGATTAATTGAGAATAAAAAATACATTTCATCATTTACTTTTAAATTGTATAATCCTCACTTTATTTAGGGCAAGTAACTTTTGACCTATCTAAATAACCAAAATATTAATTAATTGCTATTAAAAGGTTTTTTTTTACAGAAATCATTAACATATCAAAATAAAACAAAAAATTAGCAACATTTAGAGAAGTTTTCTAGTACAAAATGTAGGCAAAAAATTCCAAAAAATCTCCATTATAAGATAAGAATCCATATTTTCAAATAACATAATATCAGCATCTACACATACACATACCCATACAGCTATTTTAATGTCATTTTAATTTCTAAAATTCATACTCATATTTCTAAAAAAGGTTTTTTTTTTTGCAAAAACTTCTAATTTTGTACTACCACAACTAGTATTTGTGAGCTGTTTAAATATTTACAAAATAATTTGACATTTGAAAACCCCACATTACATTACATTGCCTTTGAATTGCAATATGTTATAGTACCCTATCTAACTGTATGTATAAGCTTTGAATATATTTTGTAGTTCAATACATTTAATTTGAATATTTACTCCTGTAAAATCGACTAGACAAATCTTTTATCTAATCATGTATAATATAGTAATTAAAGTAAACACATCTTTAATTTAATTATTACTACTAGAAAGTAGGTACTAGAAAGAACGTAGAAAATACTACAAGTTATTTACTATTATGTATTTACATTTACATACACATCCTAATTGGATTGTTATTACAGGCAAATACAAATCAAAATATGTTTCTGATCGAATCAAATCTAATTCAATAATCTGTATCTATAAATACCAAGCAATGTTTGACTTTAAAAATCTATAACTCCTAATCTCAAAACCATAATTTATCAAATTTAAACAGAGCTGAGTAGGGTACTTTATACTTTTCTATGTACGAGTATTACTTCCTCATTAGTCCTATCACTTAAGTGCCTAGTATTTACTTTGACTTTTATTAAATTATTTTGGTTTTTTGCCTATCTAGTGTAGGTTATATTTTTGACAAAAATCAAATTAAAATACCCTTTACTAGGTACTGATATAAATTGTTCAAGTAAGTTAAAACTTATTAGCTACCTATGTGAATATATTTTGATCTCAGATTTACCTAAGTTAATTCTAAGTAAATGTAGACATATCTATAATGTAATCCTAATCCGAATATCAAAAATTTATGAAATATAAAAATAATTGACATGAAAGATTTTATCAACTATGGCATAGGTAGGTAAGTACTTATAGATATAATAATATGCATTAATATGCTGACTGGCTTTTCAAATCCTTTTAAAAAATAAATTTGGGGCAAATAATGCAAAAAAATTGTGTTTTTCGAGAGTAGGATGTAGATAAATAGGCAGTTCCACATCCTACTTACTTATCTCAAAACCTAATAAAATGAAAAGTAGGCATTTTTCAAAATACCTAGTACCTACAAGTACGTACAAGTGTAAGTAGGCACTATCTGTATTCGTAAGTACTATTAAGTAAGAATTCCGGTAAGATCTGAAGAATTCTTTTTCAAAAAAATAGAGAAAAGATTAGAGATTGAAATTCTTTGAGCTGAAATTGAAAGTAGCTCAAGTGGGGGAAGAAAAGCTCATTTTTTATTTTAATTTACCATTTAACCCACAATTACAGTACAAATAAAAAGCATCAATCTATCTATCAGTACAGTAGGTACTTATAAAACAGAGATAAATGAAAACTTGACGTTTCCAAAAACTACTGATAAATCGAGATTTTGATTCTTATACGAGTATTAATACTACAATACTATTATGATAATAGTATTAGCTGAAACAACATTTATTAGATATTTGAAGATTGTTACTTTTCAGTTTTCGAGATATGAATTACCTAAAGTTCAAGATTTAATGGGAAATTCTGACTTTCTTCAAAAGTCGATGATACGAGTATTATTAGCACAATTTTCAATACTCAAATTACATTTTAAGATTCAAAATCAAAATATGTATTCACTAAAGAACTTTTCAAATCTCAATTTGAGAAATCTAGTCTTTTTGTCTCGAGAAAAAAGTAGGTATCTAGTACCTACCTATAATAAGATTTTGGTCAAAATTTTGAGATTTTTTTGAAATAACTATAATGTAAGAAATTTCCAATATGAGACATCCTACATATTATGGACTATACTACAACACACCTTTGCAAAAATGTATCTAAAATGTAAAAATATGTCAGAAAAAACCAAATAAAACTTTGCAGCCTACATTTTTTAAACATTTTTTGGCAATTTTTTTCTAAATTATTCTAAATTATGATCATAAGTAACCATACTCGTATCTTTAGTTTTTGATGATCTTTAGTTTTTTTCGTATCTTTTAGAATTTAAAAGATAGTAGATACTTTATAGAGAGTTTTGTGTTTGAAAATTTATCACTATATTTTTTGATTTTTTTAGCTAGTACTTACTAAAAATGAGTGTCTATCCTCGTGTCCGTCTATTCCAGCGATTTCGGCTGATACAGAAATCAATCGGATTTAAATTTAACCCAAATATTGAATCACATTTTTACCAACTCAAATAGATAAGAATTTGAGATTCCTAAACCCTGATTATTGTTAATATCAAAAAAATGACGAGCTTTCGTGACAGTTTACTTTACAGTCTTGCTATCTTATTAAGTGTCTTGAAGTATTTTCATTTGTGAATAAGAAAAAAAAAAGTATTCAAATTCAAAAGTTGAAAGGATTTTCTAATTCTTTTCGAGCACACAAATTCCCCTTGGGGAAAGTTGAAAAGTTGAAATTTTTAAGTTTCAACATTCGAGGCTTCATTCTAATACATGTAGTACATACGTAGAGTAAGCTTTAGTAGTAGGTACTATAGGTATTTTAATAAAGACTGTCTGTCGACGAGTTTAAGATTTATTTACTATTTACACTTATCAAGTCTAAATTATAAATATTTAAACTATTGTATTTTCCAACTTAAATTAACTACCTACATATTCTGCATGTATATAGATATACAAAAGTATTTCAATTTTAAACTAAAAAATGTGCACATATTATGCAAACCGTATTTGAATCGTACCCTACCTACTCTAGTAAACGATCACTGCCAATCCACTTTGTATTTAACCTTAAATTAACCTTAAGATTCAAGTATTTGAATCAAGGTTTTATCCAGATTTGTATGATATTTATCCATTAGATAAAACTAGACCTATTCTCTTGATCATGACACTTAACATGACATGATTATATCACAAGTATTGTCTTTATACATACAAGGGGTACTTAAACTTATGACATACGATTTTGCAGATTATGATTATTCAGAATAGTCGAATCTTAATGACAGTTTTTCAAAAAAATTATGCTTAAAATCTTATAGATTTCTAACGCTAAACTGATCGTAAATAATTTCAGCTAGATAACTAACTAATTCTTACTTTCGACTTACGATTAGACCTAGAGGTCTGAAGCTTTCTGAATTCTGGATAAACTAAGTTACATGACAAAGATTTCTGTATGTTTGGAAAGCTAAAAAATTAGAAATCGTCTCTACTACGAGTATTTTCCCTTTTCTTAAATAAACGTATGGTCTGTTTCTGTATACAACAATTTAATAAATTTGACTTGATTTTGACCAAAAATATAGAATTTTATATTTTTAGCACTTTTTCAGACCAGAATCTTATGAGAATAGTTACTTACGACACGACACGGCTCGACTCATAAGATAAGTTAAAAATGTCTATACCAATGTAAGTTTTTTTGCTTTTAAAATCTTATAAATTATTAAAATATTATGTCAAGGGATTTTATTCATTTTTATTTGTATCTGTCTCTGTGTGTTGGTTTATTTCGAGTTTTTAACACTAAAAAAATGACATTGCTTTAGGATTTTGGTACTTAAAAAGGATAATATTTATCCTTAAAATCTTAATACGAACTATACATGTAGTAGTTTGCATAATAAACTTTTTGAGAAGCCCAAAAGTTTTCAAGATCAAAAAGTTACAAAAATAGTTTTTGATTCTGATCGAAAATATCTATTAAAATATTTTAGATAAAGCTTTATCTTGGATAAACACAAGTACAGTATTGACTTTAAAAAAAATATTTTTATAAATCTATCTTGATAAATAAGTATATGAATAAAAGTAATAAAAACTTACGTCTAAAAGTTAAACGATCTTGAGTCATCTCTTCCAGTAAATGAAAGTTTTTCTCAAGAGATTATTATAGATTCCTTTTTTATGAAGATTTTACAAGATTATGGAGGATCAGATCAGATAGGAATTACATTACAAGTAGAAGGGGTGTATCAATTTTATTCTCTATCCAGTTCAATGATCAATAAAATTGAAAATTTATTTACCACATGTTGATCTTATCCTTAAAAATTTATCAAAATTTTTCAAAATATTCAAAATATTCTTTTTTAGAGTACTTTTATAAGAGTGGGGAATAAGATAGAAGATTTTGGTATAAGATTTATACGATAAGATACAATTTTTTTACAAGTAATGTGTCAAGGGGGTAAATTGGACAAAATATTTTCAAGATTTTTGAGGACAAACTTTTAACTTTTGAGGATGTTCAGTCCTTTGGCTTGGACTGATCTTTTTTCCATTTGAAATCTTGTACTTAAGCAAGTATAATGAAAATAAAACCCGGGTATTAATGCTCCCATTATAATCATTTGACAATGCATAACGCAAGCTCTCGAAAAAAAAAGCTTTTTTGGATTTGGCCTTGTCTATTTCTATTTGAGGTAGGTACCTGAAATAGTAACTAAAAAGACAAAACTTCTGCTACAATTTATATTGTAGTAATGCATATGAAAAGGCTTATTCCTATTTTTTTTCAACTTTTGTTACTTCTAGTATCTACCTACAGAACTTAGGTTATTTATCGTCTATCGTTAGTCTAAGCTATCTTGAAAATTTATCATTTTTAGTTCGACAATCAGAGATATAATTTTTGTGAAAAATTCCTAAAATTTTCACTATACCTTACCTATTCCTTATGGGATAATAAAGAGGTGTATCTTTAAAGTTTTTTGAATTTTTTTGAGTCACAAAGTTCCATGTATCTTACTGTATTAGCATATATTGAAATTAGATAACAGATAATTAGATGCTGCCTGCCATATTACTTGATAAAAAGCTAAAAATCTCGTTTACTGATACAACTAATATAAATGGTGATTAACTTTATCTAAAAACTCGGAACAAAATATTTGCATAAATGAAAGAGATTAAGAAATCTATCGTATAGGTAATACTTGAAAGTATGTAGTAGTCAGGAATGCTTAACTTATAATCTTATCAACTACAGATATTTTGAAACAAAATGTACAAATTAAATGTTTATGCAATAAATGGCTTATATAACAATATGAACAATGGTTTCAACTAATATGCCTACTATGTATACCTGTTTTAAGTGTTAAAAAGAGTAATAAAGCTATATACATAGGTAGTGTAGTACTATAACTATTACTAGTGCTAAAAGACAAGTGCCTATCAAGTGCTCAAAATACCTACACATAGGTAATATTTTAGCGATAAAAACGACATCAATTTACTTAACTCTGCAAATAAGTATTAACACTTTGACCAACTTTGGAATCTATGCTAATCTCTTTAAATATTATACCTGCTAATTGTACATTCATAGTTTCAGATTAGTATTGAATCATGTAGGTATTACAAATAGAATAACCTAATAAATGGTCGATTAAAGATTGTAAACAGTTAAAAATAGAATTAGATATAAACATCTACGATTTTAAATCAAATTTGATTTGATTATGTATCGTATAGGTATCCCATAGGGGAATAAAGTTCAACTCCAATTACCTAAACGTATTTATATTAAGATTCAAAATTTATAAAGTGAGTTTATCGTATTACATAAGTGTGTGTGTGTATCTACTACTACTGATCCACATAGTAGACCTTTACAAACTTATCTTTAGATTTAAATTGTAATCGAGCAAGAGAAAAAGGTCCTTATGATAGTTTAAGTTTTTAAATTCAAGTACAACAGATAATACGTTAGTTAGCTCAAACTATTCTGAATATTTAACCTAGGTAGGGTAGGGTAGTACGACTGATATAAAAACTCTAAAAATTAGACTAAAATTCATTTATTTGGTCTTGATCTTATTGATCACAATCACAAATTAAGTCTCGTTTTTAATATTTAAAAAGTATAGGGTACATTTAATATTATAATAGATGCGAGTAACTCTAGAAAATTTAAAAATAGACATAAGCCGTCTATTAAAACTATCAATTAAAACTTAGTTATTATCAATGTATCTGTGCATTTTACTCATAATCATAATCATGAATGATACTCCAGCAGAGTAGGGTAATCAGTAGTATACCAGTAAGTAACTATTCTAAATTACTATACATACTACAACTGTGGTATGAGCATTTCAATTTTCAAGCTCTTTAATAAAGTAGGTAATCAAAAATTATATCATGTTTATTAGGCCTAGTTTGTACAAAGTACAAATATGTATTGTAGATTACTGATATACAGTTTAGGATTTATAAATGACAAAATAACGATATGAAAATAAATATCTCAACAGTTTCGAGAGTTTAGATTTACATACATACATTAGAATAGACAGGGACTACTCGTATAATATTATTTATGTACTACTGTACTTAGGCTTATTATACTAGAATTAGTTTAGTGGTAGATCAAAGGGTTTCATTTTATTCTATTTCTCTCACAGATCTCAATGGGACTTTTAACTTTTAACTTGAAATTTTAATTTATTTTACAAAATTGATTAAGTCTGTGTGCAACCATTTAGTTCAATTCTATTTCTATATCTGTTGTTTCTATTGATATTTGCAGTGATCTCTTTAAAATTGACTATTCGAATTTTGACTTAATGAATTGAATTCATGGTAATCTCCATAACTATTTCAAGTATAGTTGTATACAGTAAAGTAAGCAGTAGGTCTCTCCCATAACACACACACAGTAAGTAGGAATAAGTTTGACTGTAAATTCAGAATAAAATGGACAGAATCAAAGCTTTGAGATGGAGACCAAGAGCGAATCAGCAATCCTATTTATTAGAAGACCTTGGCCAATCTTCCCATGGTGGAAATATAGGTGTTCCTATGATTAAAATGAAGAAAAAAAAGTTTTGGGAAAAGGATGATATAAATGATATGGACGATGAAATTAAGTTTTACAAAAGTAATCCAATCGCACCCATTGCTCTCATTTCTCTGGTCGTTTTCCTCGGACTTTCCCTACTCGTTGTCAAGTCTTTAAGTGATACTCTACCAAGACCCTTGACTAGGAACGAGATCGGAAAAGATCCTAAAAATAGGTAAAAATTTCTGAACAATTGTGAACTGCTATTCAGATATTGTCAAGTATAGAAATGATACTCGGTTCTATCAGTATCATAGTATAATTTACCAGGGTTGAGTATGAGTGAATTTTTTAAATTCAATAATAAAGAGGGTAGGTAGGGAAATATTTAAGACTTGGGAAGCTCCTAACTACTCGTACTATAAGTTTGTTTAAGGAATTAATAAAAAAAATTGTAAAAATATTTTGTATAATGGAGTATCTGTAGAAATATGTACGATGTACTTATATATGATTTGATACTTGTATGATATGTAGGTTGTAGGTACTAATTTTTGTACAAAAAAGTTGTTTACCTATAAGTACTGGTACTCTGTACAGGTACTTACTTTGTTTATATATCTGGATAAAAGAAATCTCAAAAAAAAAAAATATAGTACTCCGTAGATCTGCTTTCTGAATCCCTGTATATTTACAGATATTCGGATGAGCTCAAGAAATACTGATAGATAGGTACGTTTAAGTCTTAAGTAGGGTACTGTACTGATAGTTCAAATTCTTGTGAGATATTGTATTCCAAAATATCAAAATCCTAGATCTTGACAATGAATATCACATTTCAAAGTAAAATCTGTAATTGAAATTGAAATACAATCTCAAATGATTCTTTTTTACAAGTATAAATCTAGTCTAATGAATATGTGAATGTTGAGATACATACTCGAACGTTTAGATATACATACCTAAAGTTAAAACTTAACATACTATGTACAATTTTCAAGTAAAGTAAGGATGAGAACTTTAAGTAGCTAAAGATTAGCACGATTAGGTAATAGTAAACTCACTCTTAAATAGTTAAAGTACCCTAGGTACGTTGTAAATTAGGTAGGTGTAGGTATATGAATTGAATTAGTTGTTAAAAAAGCTAAAATAAATTGAATTTTCTTGAAGAATTGCTTTTTAGATTGTGACATTTAATAGATTATGAATGTATATTTTATTTTTGTAGGTTTATTGAGGAAAGGGCTCGAGATGACCTGATAGACTTGACCAATTTTGGTGTCAGAGTGACCGGAAGTCATGAGGCTGACACCCTTGCCACCAATGTGATAACAAATAAACTTGACGAAATTATTAAAGATAATCGTCAAGATCTTCACAAAATTTCTTATAATATTCAAAGGCAATCAGGAGTAAGTTCAAAATATATTTTCAAGACTATACCAATAATCTAATTATCTATTTTGTAAATATTTTTTTATAAATTCAGGCATTTTATATGAAAGATTCTCAAGAAGGGCATATTTCAACTTATTCTGGGGTAAAGTTCAAAGTAAAATTAAACTGAAATCACAAAATAGTAAAATCTTTATTTTTAAGTTTCCAAATGTTGTAGCCAAAATATGGAATGGTCAGATGCCCGAAAATTATGAGGGTTAGTGAACAATAATAGTTTGTTCAAACGTATCGTTTTATATATTTTATTTTCTCTAGGAGAACAATCTATCCTGGTCAATTGTCACACTGACACAAAGCCCTCAGCTCCAGGTGCCACTGACAATATGATTAGTTGTTCGGTGATGCTCGAAATCCTCCGAGTTTTATCACAAAATGACAAACCACTCAAGAATTCGGTCGTGTTCTTATTCAATGGAGGTGAAGAACTGGGCCTTCAAGGGGCTCACATGTTCGTCAAAGGTTCTGACCAAATTAACCAACTTGGTCAGGGTCACATATGGTCCAAAAATATCCAGGTTTTCATAAATCTCGAAGGGGCTGGAGCAGGAGGTCGTGAAGTACTTTTCCAAACTGGTATTAAAATAAGAGATATACCTATATGCATAATATATTCAAACTCATTCAATATGATTCAAAATTCAAATTGTACTTAAGGTCCTGGAAAAAGTTCTCTGTTGGTAAATGCCTATAAATCGGGTGCAAAACATCCATTTGCCTCTGTTATCGGCGAGGAAGCATTTCAAAGGTAATTTTAATCTACTTTTAAATCTACTTTTACCTAAAATGATAAGAAAAAGACTACAAATCCTTACTTTTCTTAGAGATTACTACTAGTTCTTTGAACTAATTTAGTATTTATTGTAATATTATATTTTATTTCAATAAATTTTTTTTATCTCCAAAGGGGCTTCATCCCTTCTGATACAGATTTCAGAATATTTCGAGATTTTGCTGGTCTTCCTGGCTTGGACATGAGTTTCATCAAAAATGGTTGGGTAAGGTTTACCATTCGAATTCTCGCTTAAATTTAGTGCTAATCATCGATCGGTACAAATTATTTTATTTTCAGGTCTATCACACAAAATGGGATCGAGTTTCAGAAGTACCACCTGGGGCAATACAGTCGATGGGTTCAAATGCCCTTGGAATTCTTGAAGAGCTGATTGAGAAGGACTTGTCTGAAAAAACTGAAGGAAAAATGATATTTTTTGATGTTTTAGGAGTATTTTTTGTATCTTACTCTGAGGTTGTTGGCCACGTTTTAGACCTTTTATTTGGCCTTGCAAGTCTTGCAATACTCTTGACATTTGATGGTAATTTGAATTTGACCTTTCGAATATTTACATGCAAATAAGTTTAAAAATACAATATATACTTACCTAATTTTTTAAAGTTAAAGGGAATCGAGCCAAAGGCTGGCCTGGGCTAATAAAAGACAAGGCCCAGGAATCTGTAATACTTATATTTACCACATTACTGGCATGGGGTTTTGGAATAGCTGTTGCAGGTATGTATTAGTCTTAGCATTGAAAATAATTCTTATAGGAAGTTTTTCGAACACAAATTAAACCCTATAGATTTAATCTTAAAGGGATTTATATTTATTTTGAATATCTTCTTTAATTCCCATGTTTTTAATTGCAGTAACTATTGCAAAAATCTTTGATTGGTCTGGATACAAATCTCCATTTCAATCATATCCAACACTCCCTATAGTTCTATTCGGTGTTCCAGCTGCTCTTGGTCAAGCTCTTGTGTTCGCTCTCTTTTTCAAAGGGTCCTTTGAGAGGTCATGGGTTGGCCCAAAATTAATTTTCGCAATCATTTCTATTAGTATGACCTTTGTAACTCGGCTGACATTCCTTTTTTCGGGCATTTTACTATTTCACATGATTGGATGGACCATTACAAAGCTTGCAAGTAGGCTCAATCGTCGAAAAGGTAGTTTATTTTCTTATTATCTAACTATTATCTACAGTATATTTTCATATTAACTATTATCTAACCTATTTTGATTCACAGCCTACAATACATTTCGCATTATTCCATATTTAATTATTGGAGAATTATTTCCTATTCTGTATATGCTGTATAATCTGACTCTACTTTTAGACATTTTTATACCAACAACAGCAAGAGCAGGTAAGACAAGGTTTTTTTTGAAATAAAAAATCAAAAAACTATCAATTTAATTGACCTACCTAAATTTTTTATAGGAACTGAGATGAGACCTAATCAATACATAGCACTTTTAAGTTCTGCTGGATTAACACTTTTAGTTCTTTCAGGACTTGTTCCCTTATTGAGTACTTTTAAAAAACGTTACTTGCTCATAGCCCTTGGATTCAGTGTATTCATTCTGAACTTCTCCATCGTTTTTGGATGGATTGGAAAAGTACCCTACTATGAGAAAACACCAATGCGCTTAAATTTAGTCGATACAGATGTAGTTTGGTTTAATGGTACGGATACTCCAAGTGGTCGAAACCGAACTGGCTACTTGATATGGCCAGTTGATCCAAATACCGAATCATTTCTTGATGAACTTAAGAAAACTGTCCCACTCCTATCACAAAATCAAGAATTAGGATTTCATGATTATAACAAATGTTCAAGCTTGTATTGTGAAGTAGCTCATCTTTGGCCGACTTCAAAAAGAGTCAAGTAAAAAAAATATAATTTTAGTAAAATCTAGGAAAATAGGCTATCTAGCACCTATTTCTATTTACCAGTATTAAACAGTTATTGAAAAAATTCATCATATAGGTTAAAAATATAAGTGAAAGGTGAAAACAATTCTTTTACTAGTTTATTTTTCTTTTACATTTCCTCTAGGAAAGCCTTTTGGATTCCAAAAGATGTTGGATTGTCACCAAGTATCAAATCAGAAGTTAATTTTACTTACACAATCACTAATGAAGATCCACTTGTAAAAGTAGTCAACTTTAAATTTAAAGGACCAACACAAATTTCAGTAGTATTAAGTCCAGGACATCATTATAAACTAGAAGATTGGTCAATTGGTGATGGTCTAACTCCTCCTGAGAGCTTAAAATGGCAAGATCGACCGAGTTATTTCATATTTTATCAAAGAGGTGAAGGTGAAACACATTTGAATCTAGAATTTACAGCACATTTCAGACAAGTTTCAGAAACAATTCCACCCAATTCAGTCCTTGTTGATGTAAAACTTGATGCCTTTTACTTGTACAGTGATAAAATGATGGATCAAAAATTTTTAGAATTAAGTACAAGGTTTCCTTGTTGGACAGACTTGATGAATTGGTCTGCATACACAAGCTATTATGTAATACCTGCTTAAATTATGTAACAAAATGATTAGTAGTTTTTAGAAAATATCTAAATAATAAATGTAAATGTGAAATTGAAATGATACTCAACTCAATTATATAAATGCAAGTTTAAACTTGTATATGTAATTTAATTCTTTTTCTTTTTAGTGTACATTTAGTAAAAATATAAATATACAAAAATTTTATAATAATAGTTAGTAATTCAAATCGTATGCATCAGTTCAGTACAGTACAGTAGGTAAGTATATAATACATAAGTCTTTTTTTACTCTTTACTAGGTATAGGTAGGTATAGTAGTTTTAATAATATTAAAATTAGTCGTAATATCAATCAATATCCTAAACAAAATACTAGTAATTTGTTTGTACTTATTTTTAAATGAAATTTAAGAATCATTAAGTAAAATTTATTTGAGCAAATCGTTTAGTTCATAATATGTATAAATAAGAATTTTTTTAGTTAATAATTTAAGTGCCTTTATATAATATGTGGATGCGTTAAAAATATTGACATAGGTAATCAAATAAAGTCTAACGATTAGTATCTTTTAAATTAGTAGAGAGAAATTGAAAATTATTGGAAATATCATAATATGTAGAGGTAACTATTCTTAGGTAACTATCCTTATTAGTGGGCAAGTATTATTAATCGAAAGTACAAATGTACTACAGTAGTAGTAAGCACTAATTTTCATATGGAATTTTAAAAAGGTAATTTAAAAGTTATGCATAGCATCATAAGTTATTATTACGAAACGAACCCTTTTCTGGTCTAAAACGTATAGGTGTAGCATCTGGAGATTTGATGTTATTCAGGGTCTCGGACTTTAGATTATTCATCGGGCTTAAGCTTGAAGATGCAAATGGCGACGATCCATCAGGGGATAAGAGTACATTTCCTTCTTTCATCATTACAACATTCGGAGAAATCATCAAACAATCTCCATTTTCTTTGTTGTCAATTCCAACTCCCATTATGCTGTTTTCTTCTGAATATACACTTTCAAAAGAAAATTCTAATTTCCTTCGGAGGTTATTGCTAGTATCCATGTTATCGTCAGAAAGGATGGAAGAACTTAATGGCTAAAATTTAAAAGAAATGCAGATTAGTAGGTAGGTACTAGGCACTAGGCACATTTTATTTAAATATCTACGACATTATTGGTACATTATTATTGGTAATTATTGGTAAGTGTTCATTTTACCTCTTTTATTCTAAATCGAGAAAGAGTTGAAATGAGCTCAGTCGGCATTACATTCGGAAAGCTAAAAGTTTGTAAAGAATAGTTAATGAAAGTGAAATTTTCAATTATGGTTATGGTAGGCATATTCATTTAAAACTTATTGTTTGCTTGATGTCTTGACTATATATGATCTATTCATTTATGGTAATTCAGCTTTTAAAAATCAGCTTATTTTATACTAAAACATGAAATCTTAAGGATAAAAAAATCAATTGAATTTTCAGAGCCGACTTAAATGAATAGGTTATACATATTCATATTATTTATTATTAATATTACAAATGAAGTTTTCTCAATACAGAACTTTCATACCTTAATTCCGTGTTTGTCCAAGAATCCACTTTATTGTCAATTTGTTGTTGCATTTGACTTCTTACTATAGGTGAACTCGTGAACATTGGGCTCGGCACAACACCTAAAGGTTCATCAAAAAACCTTTAAAAAAAAATCGTTAATATTTATTTAAAAGTTTAGTCTGCAATTAATATAATCTTATAGAAGTACTACTTACTTTTCGATTGCACTTTGAACCTTATCTTCTGTCTCTTGATCAATTTCGCCCTCATTTTGATGTGTTGACGGAGATTCTTCTATCTTACTTGGAAATAAAATCGAAACCTGATCAATCGACCATGATCTTTTCTTATCTTCAGGGGTTTCACTGAATTCGAGCACTCCAGGACTCCATGCAGGAACACTCATGCTTTGTAAAAGGTAACTATTGAAAGGGTTCACTTTTTTAGTTCCCCCGTCAGTGGTTTCAATGGTTGTATTATTTCCAGTAGTAGAAATAGTCCCACCTATTGAATCAAATCCACTTGGTACAGATTCCCGGATGTCTTTAATAACCTAAAAATTAGCAAAAAAACAATTATATTAGTCTCACTCTCAAGTTAAGTATAGTTTAGAGTTTAGTCAAGTCCATGTAAAATTTTTAAGCCAAGTACACACACCGGATTATTTGACTTTTTAAATATAAGTTCGACTCAGTTTTTTAGTGGCTACGAATACGAATATCATAATAAAAATAAGTAGCTACAGAATGACATTAAAGCATTCATAATAATAATTAGTGGACACCTCACCTTATTAATTCTCTGTCTTTTGAAAGAAGCTCGTGGTGTAGAAATATCACATGGAGTCTGATCATCATTAGAATTACCGCTAGCATCATCCATTATTAATTATTGTAAATAATATAAAAATGGTAAAAAATATAGATGAAAATGAAAATTGTCCGTTAGGAACTTGATTTGACAACTATTATATGAACACAATAATATTATGACAGAAAAAAGGGCTCAAGTCAGTACAATGATTGCACAATACATAATATATATACTGACCTTATGAACTAAATGCTTTAATCTTATTACAATTACTAATTACAATTAAAATAAATAATTAACTGACTTGATTAAAAATAAAAAAAATTACCTATTGAATTGAAACAAAAAAAATTTGAAGTCTACTTCGCTTCATAGTAAAATCTCAAGTCTATTTATTGAGCTAAAGCCGGCTTATTTTGTTTACCGCATTCAATTCAACTCGACTCGAGCTCGAGCTGTGCAAGTGCTGTGTTGTGTGCAGTAAAAAAAACCAAGCAAAAAAGCATTTTTTAAAAAGAATTTTGGTTTTTTTGGACAATTTTAATTGCAATTAAGTGGATTTTTGGTCAGTTAAGATGGTTAAATTAACGGCTGATCTCATTTGTACAGCCTTTCAGAGGATTAATCCGGTACAGGACCGAGAACTGGATTTGAGGGGTAAGGACATGGTTTTTTGTATTACAAACAATAATAATTATGTCAATTTTAATTTTGGTTCGTTTGGTAATTTCTAATTTTATTAAGGTAGTTAGTAAGGTAGATAAAGTAATCATGACTTTGACCTTAAGTACTATGTGTTGAAATATGTAGTAAAATTTCTTTATAAAGTACCTATACCTACCATATTCTAGTGTGTGTAATAGAATGGAATCGTAAAATAAAGACTACTGATAGTGTAGGGTAGGATAGGGTAATAAAGTATAAAGTACTTTAAGGTATGTATGTACGTGTTAATTTTAAATTTTAAATTAATGTATGTTGTAGTAGTTATTAGTAAGTAGATAATGATAACTAATCATAAACCTTGTCCATGACCTAGAGCAGTAACATTAAACTTAAACTTAAACAGTACCCTAATATTAAACTCTATAGGTAATTAATATGTTAGGGTTAGGTGTCATTATTCTCGTGTCTATGACATATGACATGTCATTCATTCATTCCTAAGGCTAAGGATCATTGAATCGTACTTATTGATATGATAGTGTAACTTTTGATTAATTCTGCTCTTGAATGTCTACATATTTTATTTACTTTTAGTTAATGTTATTATTAACTGAATCTATGAGTAGCAGCACAAAAACAATATTTTTTTTCTTGTTATTTTTTAAAGTCCCATCCCTTAAATGTTTATCAAGATTATTTTTGATTAAGTTAACTGAGTTCGAATCTTTTATTTTCTTAGGTAGAATATAACTGAACTAGTTATTTTATAAAAAAGAACAAGAAAATACATGTCATCATTATATCTAAGGATAGGTAAATTATATACCTAGGTTATATCAGTAGATGCTATGCTGTGCGAGTGCATTTACCTACTTAATTATAAATTAAGGCGAAAATCGGGGCTTTTAGAGTTGAATTTAAATTAATAGACTGTTATCAATATATAGGTATCTTATTATTTGATTTGTATTTATGGTGTTTAGGTATTGCAATGTGCAATGCATATAATCAATAAGTTACCTTATTAATTACTAATTAATACACCTACTGTACCTAATGTTTATTATATTTATTTTACAGGTTATAAAATACCTATGATTGAAAACCTTGGGGCCACTTTGGTAAATTAAAATATTTTATTTTCCTTTTTATGGATTGTTAATAATTTTCTTTTATTTTGGTGTTGCAGAATCAGTTTGACACAATTGACTTTTCGGACAATGATGTTAGGAAATTAGACAACTTTCCATTATTACCCAGGCTAAAGAATCTTATATTTAATGGAAATAGGATTGTGTAAGTTATACAGTTCAGTTTAATGTTTAAATTACGAGTACTTTGTTTTATTTCAGAGTAGAAAATAATTTTTTAAAATATTTTTATAGACGTATTGCTGACAAAATCGAGGAGTCGCTTCCTAATTTGTCATCACTCATATTAACAAATAATATGGTACAAGAGCTAGCTGACTTGGATCCTTTAACAACATTTGCCCATTTGACAAATTTATCTCTACTATTTAATCCAGTTTCAACGAAACCACATTATAGAGAATATTTAATTTATAAAATGCCTAATCTTCGTATTCTAGACTTTAGGAGGATAAAACAAAAGGTATGATTTAACTATATATTTTTATGTAAAATAAATGCAATTGGATTTATAAATTTATACTGGTTTAGTTAAACTTGTTAAACAAGTTTAGTTAAAAGTTAAACCTTGTTAAGCTTGCTTAAGTTTTAAATAAATCTGTATTAAAATCTTTAATAAATTACATTTTTAGGAGAGAGAAGAAGCTAAGGCATTTTTCAAATCTAAAATGGGTAAAGAAATTCGAAAAGAAATTGCACAAAAAGTTAGTATTGCAGATTATGAAGAGTCTTTACGGAAATGTAAGTGAACGATATTTTAGCTTTTATAAACATATAAACATATAATTACAATTTATAATTAATTTTAGATCAAACTGAAGAAGAAATTAATCAAATTAAACGAGCAATACAGAATGCATCAACACTTGAAGAGATTGAGCGTCTTAATCAAATACTTCGAAGTGGTCATATCCCTAAAAGTAAGTATTTTTTAAAAGCATGTGCCTATTTAAAGTGTCAAAAGTTGAAAAGAAATAGTTTACTAAAATTGTCAAACAAATTCTCATTATAGTTTTTTAAAGATAATCTGTATTTGACAATTTTAGATAAAAATTGGCAATCTAGAAAAAAATTGACATTTTTAGCAAATTCTTTGATATAGTATAGAATTGGATATGGATACCTATTCATTAAAAATAAAGCTATATTTATTTATACTAACTTGACCAATTTACTTTTTTAATAGATTTCCAGGAAGTTATGACGATGGAAGTTGATGAATCAGCAGAAGTGTAAGATTTATAATTTGTAATTAACTTTCTTTTAAATCTATTTTTATGAACTCCTGTATAATTGTATTTATCTATAAAAGTAACATTGAGTAGGTATATTGAGTTGTATGTAAATATATTTATATGGTAGGTAGTAGGTAGGTAATTGGCATTAGATATGCACTATGCACCTACTTATTTAATTTCGTTTTTTTTCCTATTTCTATTTACCTACCTAAATAAAATATGAATTATCTAATACAGAATAGTTAGGCAATAGTTATTTATATATATTTTTTACAAAATACTATTTAAGTATTATTTAGTTAATTACTAGTTGTTGTAATTAGAACTAGACTTCAATTAATGTAAAAATTGAAATATTTATTACCTGCCTATTAGGTTAGGTACTTTAATATTATTATGTGAATGTGTTTGTAATTTATACTGATTAAATTCGCTACCTACCTTAGTTTAATTTGAAATTTGTTCAATACTAATTCGCATTTAAAGCATTTTATTTTTAGGTATTTTTATTATTCAGCAGAGAATTACAAAAAATATATAACTTAACATATATATATATAACTTTAAAAACAAAAATTAAAATTGGAAAATGAATACTTACTAGTTTTAGGTATTATAATTATGGTAGAAAAGGTAAAAATTAAAAAATCTGACTGATTTTAAATAAGAAATAAGTTAAAGTTAAAATATAAACAAAAGGATTAGATTTAACAAACATGAATAAAGCATAAACTATATCTTTAAACTTTTTAAAATTTATAATACTGGGTGAATTAAATTAATAATTATAACTTTTTAAAATTAACATTTAAGAAAGCGACTTATGATTAATGACAAAAAAGTTAGGTAATTAAAAATCCATTAAAATATATTTGGTTATTATAATTTTAAGTAGGTAGATATAAAAGTATTGGTTATTAAAAATACCCGGAGAAACATATTTACTACCTAGGTATGCCTACCTATTTAATCTAAAATGATCTCTTCATTTAAAAAAACAAATCCTGACACTGAATCTGAATTTCTATGAATGCAACGCTACCTACCTATTTACTATTTAGGTACTTGTAAAATTGAACTCTGATTTTTCAGAAAATTGAATGGAAAAACTAGACCTAAACATGTCTATTTTAGTATAAGTATTTATGGTTAGTAAATGTGTATTTTGTATCGATGAAGTTTGGAGTTGGAAGTTTGAATCTTTAAACTAATTTACCTCTTGAATCTTTTAAATATTGGGTTTGGATCTTCAGAAGGCTCGTCAAACATTAAATATACTGAATCATCATCTTCTGATTTGATAGACTCTTCTTTGACTTTGATCTTTCGCGCATATCTTTTAACTTTTTTAACAGGTTCTGGTTCTGATTCTACTTTTGGTTCCAATAATGGTTCGGCTAAAGCTAATGCTTCCTCTGGTTTTGGTGCCACAATTTTAATTGGTTTTAACTTCGGTTTCACAACAGGCTTTGATTTTGATTCCACAAGCTGAGGTTTTGATTTCGGTATTACTACAGGTTTCGATCCCACAGATTCAGTTGGTTTTGATTTTGGTTTCGCCACAGGACTTGATTTCAGAGGTTTAGCTGTTTTTGATTTCGCCTTCGCTACAGGTTTCGAAGTTGCAAGTTCAACTGGCTTCGATTTTAGTTTCAGTACAGGACTTAATTCCACAAGTTCAACTGGCTTCGATTTTGGTTTCACTACAGGACTTAATTCCACAAGATCAACTGGCTTCGATTTCGGTTCAGCTGGCTTTAAATTATTCAAATTAACATTCACAACTTTCTCTTGAATTTCCTTCAACTGATTTTCCATTTTCAAAATAACTTCATTCTTCTTTGACATTTCCTCTTGGTGTGTTTTGTTGAGAGAGATGGATTTTATTTCATATTCTTTTTTGATTGACTGAGCTGGTGATTGCCCATTACACTCTGCCCAACTTGATAATTCCTCTAAAGTAATGCCGTTAGGAAAATGATGACTTTGACCGAGACATTTCTCTTTATAAAAATGAAAAGAAAAAGTTAATCATTATTGTTAGTTAGGTATTAGCTATCTAATCTAATGAGTTATTTTTATAATGTAAAAAATGTAAATATGAGTAATAGGTAATTAATAATAATTTATACACATACTTTTAAGAACCTTTGTGGCTTTTTTCAGCTCCTTCTGACAGTAATAAATAATGTCTTGCTTTTGTGTAGCTTCCACTCGTGATAAAAACTCCTGTTATTAATTCAAAAAAAGGCTTATATTTAGTATTGATATAATTATTAAAGGTATTGTATTGATATAATTTAATAATATTAAAATAGGATAAAAAAATAGGTACCTTAAGCTGCTTATAGATTAAATACATCGTGTTTCTGCAAAAGAGATGCTTGTCTTCATTTATTTCATGTTTTTGTTTTTGCCTGCTCTTATCATCAGTTTCATACTTCATGTTGTATACATTTATAGCCAACTCAGTCCATTCATGTATAAAATTGACATAATTAGAGAAAGCACTCAGAATCACCAAATAACCCTTCAAATCCATAATATAATTAATTAATAGAACTACTAGTCAGAATTTTTTGTTTATCCTTATCCTTAATCCTTACCCTAGGTTTCGAAACAAGGTCGGTATGCTCCTCCACTAATTCACAGAGCAATTTTGCTTTAGTCTGGAATTTTCTATGCTTAACCTTGAAATAAATAAATAAAAATCATAATAAAATATCTAGGTTATTTATGATCAAAAAAGATGATTTCGGATTTTATAATAGATAAGGTGGTAAGTGGTATAATAATTTTTGATTTACCTTTTCCATATCTTCAAAGAATGTGTCCAAAAGATCTTTAAAATTCTTCTTTTCTTCGGGTGTTGCTCTGTTTTCTTCATCAATTTCCATATCCATGTCCATGTCATTTGAACTCATCTTGAACTTTGAATTTTGAAGAACAAAATGATGACTAATGACCGATGTACTGCTTAAATAGAAAGAACAATTAAATTTTAAATTTTAAATTCATGTTAAACTTTTAGGTATATAATAAAATCGGATTTAAAAAATGTAATTCAGCTCAAAGTTCCAAGAAACCAGATTTTGGTCTCAATTTTATATAGTTTACATGTCAAAAATTGTAAGAATTTGTAATTTGGAATATCGATATCAGAGCTTTGTAAGTTATTTGAACAGGACACAACAAACACAATTAAAAACTATTTAAAATGTAAATCAAAAGAATATTAAAATTGTAATTAACAATTCTGACTCTGAGTGGCTGCTGGTGCTGATTTTTAGTTTTTAGACCGGAAGTCGGAAGTCAGGCCAAAACAATATCCAACTTTTAGGTATATAAAATCGGATTTAAAAAAATGTAATTCAGCTCAAAGTTCCAAGAAACCAGATTTTGGTCTCAATTTTAGTTTACATGTCAAAACGTGAAAGAAATTGAGGTCATAATTTGGGATATATCAGATCAGAGCTTTGTGAGTTATTTGAACAGGACACAAAGCACAATTAAAAACTATTTAAAATGTAAATCAAAAGAATATTAAAATAGTAATTATCAATTCTGAATTCTGACTCTGATTCTGAGTGGCTGCTGGTGCTGGTTTTTAGTTTTTAGACCGGAAGTCAGGCCAAAACAATATCCGACAGTGGATTTTGAACTGGCACTTTGAGAATTGAGGCTTTAGAATTAGAATTAGAATAATATAATGAATGCGATGAGCTGACGGCACGATCTAATTAATTTTTGATAATATATGCTGCTTGCTGTTTGTTTGTTTGTTTGAAGACTATGAAATATGAAATGAAGAATTCATCGATAAAAAAAAGCCAGATCCGAAATCCGATGTGATGTGATTCACCTCAGCTGCCAGCTGCCAGCTGCAGCTCAGGTGTCAAGTGTCAGGTGACGGTGAAATGTGAAGTAAAAACTTTTTACTAAAAAGTGAAGGTAAAGTGAAAGTGAAAGTACCCTACCTATAAAAAATTATTGATGATTTGAAATTTTTTTTGGTGAAATAGCAAGAGTTCACGAATTACGGGGTAATATTAAACTAACAATTAAAAGATAAGAATCATCTCATCAGTGATGGTGATTCATTTCATCTTCATCACTCACGCATCACGCACGAACAAATTGATAACTTGTCATTGCATTGCTGCCTTTTAATGGTATGTATTACCTTATTATGTTATAAATAATAAATAATCATTTTATTTCAGGTCCTGTCCTGTCCTGCCTGGCCGTATAGTACAGAATTCTGAATAAAATATACCTAGCTTTTGCTTCAAATTACATTACAAATTCAATTAATAACTGGGACTGGAACTAGAATCCAGTTCCAGGTTCCAGTTAATGTATTGGATTGGATGATTTGGTCATGTGTCATGTGTCATGTCAAAAAATATGATCTATTATATGCGGAGTGCCGATAATTAGTAAGATAGAGTAGCTCAATCTAAATCTAATTTAGACTAGTGACTAGACTAACTATAAATATATCTCATCGTACCAAAGTCCACATTCATTGTCGGTCAAGGTCAAAATACATAATATGATTCCTGAATTTATGGGGTCCCATATTGAGAAATCTCATTGTAAGAATCAAATTGTACAAAACAAAAGTAAAATTGATTTGAAATTTTTAAAAACTAACTAACCATAGAAATCTGAAATTGAGAATTGAATTGAAATCGCCGAATATTTTTTGAAATTGGAATTTGGAAAGGTAATTTTTTGCTTTTTTGCATCATCAAGTGAAAAATTTAGCTCCTCCGCAAAAATTAAATTAATCTTCAACCAGATCGGTCAATCGACATCTCAAAGAACTGCCAATTATGGCCCCTACTAAAGTTGCTAAAGGTGGTCCCCGTGGAACTCGTCCTGGTCGAAATACTGATCGTCGGGTAATTACTAATTACTATTAAAAACTCAATTTAATCGATCATTTTCCTAATATAATTTTCCATTTTTATTAGTCGCCACTCCGTCGATTATTGGATTCAATGCTTCCCCCTCGTCCAAAGAGAGTTCCAACAGGTTTTGGGCTCTTTGTGAAGGTACCTACCTATATGCTATGTATACATTAATATAATATACTCGTACTATGCTGCGGGGATTAACGTTAGGAAGTAATTCTAAATTCTATAAACCTCCTGTATGCATGCTGTTTAATAATTCTTATATTTTGAGTCATATATCATAATATGTTCATATTCGGCATATATGAACTTTGGAACCGTCTTTTCAAATGTACTTAGGCGAATTAGTCTATATGACTTAACCGGTGTCTTCACTGACGAAAAATGGTCCAAAAAGTTACAAAAATTGACATATTTTCTGATAGATATACCTACTAACTACTAACTAAAAATTTTCCTTTATAATTTGGCTTATAAGAATTTTAAAATCCATAACTTATTTATAGTTTATTTAATTTATTTTGCTTATTCTGTTTTTTTAATTTTTCAAATGTATTTTTGTAGGACCACTGGAAACAACGATATGCTTCAAAGCCTGAAAATGCTGCATTCATCGTGGATAATCCTCCTCCTGCAGGGGTTGTTTTTGACTTTAGTCAAAAACCAAAATTTGATCAACCAGTATGTGTAACAAATATTTTTTCTAAAACATGATGTTTAGTTAGACTATTTTTATAAAAAGTAAAGTATACATACATCTTGTCTTGATTTAAGTAAGTTAAGCTTACTTAAACATTATAAATAGCAAAAAGTAAAGATTTGAAGATTCTTTTGACTAGGCTTTCAATCAGACAATTTATATCAGGATACATTTCAACATTTTGGCTACTGATATTCATTTAACCGATTTTATGCTTATCAATTTTATCGATACTTTTTAACCTTGATTTTTTAAAAAAATTTTTAGGGGAAATGGTTTATTGCTTCTTCGAAGATTGTTGCAGCCGATTGGCGTAATTTGAAACCACGTCAAAGGAAAGCATATCAAGCACGTGCTGAAGCTAGTAAATTACAATTTACAACTACTACTTATCTATTTAAATATGGAATTGAATATATTTAGACACCAAAATTATTTTTAGATCGTGCTGAATACAGGGCTGCAATTAATGAATGGAAAATAGTGAAGAAGGGTCTCAAGCGCCCAGCACACGCTTATGCGATGTTTGTAAAAGATGCATGGGCTGATGTAAGTTTTACCAATCGATAGATCTAAAGAGTATTCTTCTAAATGTTTTTATTTGCAAAATCTAGCGTCGTAGTAAAAGTGGAAGGAGCTTCTCTGAGATGAATCGGCACGTTATAAAACTCTGGAAAAATCTTCCAGAAGTCGATAAGGTACGTTATAATTACCTAACTCTTAAAACATATTATTTTAATTTTGGTCAAAATTTACGGGAAAGTAGATGTAGTTCAGTTTGCCCTTAATATTTGAAATTGAAATAAAAATTGTTTGGGCATACATACATGTACAATGTGACAATTATTTCTCTTAAAAAAGATAAACAAGGTGTTAATAATGTTCTAACTCTTTTTTTAATTTCTACTAAGGAACAATATAAGGAAGAACATCGTAAGAATATGGTTTCTTATGGACTTCGATTGGATTTCTTTAAGACTAATGGACGGGTCCCAACTGACGAAGAACTCCGCCTGTTGGTCTTGGATGCTCAAGGTCAGGACCAAAGTGACGTAGAAGAATCTGAGGCTGAAATGGACAGTAACGACGAAG
>JAQIXA010001054.1:0-29687 GCA_034699045.1 Nanhermannia cf. coronata Gr-Ori-00579
AAATGTAGGGTGTTTGGTTTTAAAAATAACACCTCTATATAAATACTAAAGTCAATCAAATATAGAGTATACGAGTATAGGTAGGTACTAGGTATATACTGATAGATATTGTACTTAAGTTATATTATGTAAGTACAATTGTATTAGGCCAAAGGAAATAATGTAATGCAAGCCAGAGAAATTTAAATAATGCAATTCTATAAATAATGCATTATACATTTTTGCAAGACAGGAAATAAGAAAGTACCTACTCTACCTTTAAGGTTAAGTGAAAGTAGGCGTACATTTTTTTTACATTTACAAATGCTAGAAATTCTACTTTTTTTTATTTTAGAGACCAAAAAAATGTTCAATTGTAGACCCTACTTATAAGTATGGTACATGTACATACTTAAGTACCTTGCTATTATACTCGTAGTCAGCTGTATTAACTAAACACTACACATATTGTATTCTATAGCATGATGTTAGGTTTAATAACCTTAAAATATCAATGGCACATCATGTTAACAATTTCTGAAGGATGGTATGTACGTAGGCACCTATCTTATTCGTCAAAAGACTCATTTGAAATAAGCATATTTTATGAACATATTGTGTCCTATTATAAACCTCATAAAGTGAAAATAAACAATTTCAATTATCTAGGTACCTAGATATTACATAATGGTAAACCTAAGCTAATATAGTACATATCATACCTAGTTATAGTTAATAAACTTTTTAAGAGAATTATATACCTACCTATAAATGGGGTATTTAAAAAAGAGTGAAATTACTTTACTCGTAGAAGCAGATATTTTTTCAAATATCTATCTGTTATTATTTTAAACTTTAAACTATAAAAATTATAAAATATACAGAGGAATTTTTTTCTTTTACTTTTACTATACATACTATGGCATGGTAGGTAGGTGTAGGTATTTAGGCTAGATATGTAATACATAATATTTAATAGAAAGGCAATTTATTAGAGTTTGATCAAATTTTCAAGAATTTTCTTAAAAAATTATTGATACTAGGTATATATTGCACGCAGATACAAATACTTATTAGAGCTTGAAGTAAAAAAAAAAACTCAAATCTCATCTCAAATTATGTAATTTCCATACTTCTATAATTATTTCCTAGTATGTTGAAGCGCTAGCGCTCGATTCTATAAAAATATCTCAAGTATTATAAGCAGTTGAAATGTTCGAACAAATCGAAATATCGGTTTTAGTTTTATTCGTTATTTTATGCTTCTTTTATGGTAATATGTATTTATTCTAAATCTAACAATAAGGTAGGTACTACTCGTACACTTAATATTTACCTAATATGTAAATTGTACTTGTCTAGTTTTGATTTTAGATACACGTACCTACCTACTAAGTATTACCCTTAATTTTTCAGAATTATTTTAGCATTCTAATCCATTTCTAATCCATTATATGTAACTCTAATAAGTAGATTCCATTACTTAATGAAATCTTCATTTTTCTTACTAGTTATATTATAATGTAAAACTAATACCTATTTACTTACCTAATTTAGTAATAGGATACACGAAATGAAATATTCGAGAACAAAACAATGATATTAAAATATGGATTAAAAGGTATTTGAGTAGAATAGGACAGGAGTTTAATAGAGACAAAAAAACTTTTTTTTTGGAAATGTAATAAAACATCAAGTTATATCCTTGGGTGAAATTTTTATGTTTTTTGTCTCGAAAGAATGGAATGAGGAGAAACAAATAAAATAGTTACAAAATCAGACAGAAATAAATGTCACAAAAAAAGCAAATTCTCATTCTATAACATTATGAATTGTACATATATTATATGAAGTACATACATATCTAATATCTACCTACAAAAAACTGCTCGACTATTTTTGAATTATTCAACTATTTTGTTGAGATTTAATAATGACACTGCATACCTTACTGCATTCACATATTTTACAAATTTTGCTTGAATAATGTTTAAAACATTCCAAATTCTGATCCTAAAATACATAAATTCCAAATTTTTTGTCGATTTTTTTTTAAGAATTTCTTTAATTCCTACAGATATGGTCTATCGATATTCATATCAATCAGCTCTGAACGACACTTTAACCTCAACTATTCATGTAAATACACGTGAAATTTGGGCCAAAATCGAGTTTTTCAAAGACGCATTTTCAAATGAAATAGCTATTAAAATATAAAATGACACTTTTAAGGACATAACTTTCGAGATATTTTACACAGGTACCTAAAGATGTCATTTTGGCAAAAATTTCAAGGATTTTTCGAAAGGCTATTATCTTGGGTACAAAATTGGACTCTAGTTTACACAATTATTTTTTTAAATAGAATTTATCAAAAAATTTGACATTATTTCGACCTATTTCGACCTAAATTTCCAGAATTTTCAAAAATTGGACGCTATTTTGGGAAAAATTGTGGAAATGTACCTACATTTTAAAATTAAGATAAAATGGATCTTTTTTAGACTAATAATAATAAGAAAGTAGAAAGCTATAGTTAGGTATAAATACTAGGTACTACTATCTATACTATATGTATTGTTGCATATTTATTTTGTTTGGATATTTTTCTGCTGATTTAGCATTATATTATTTCCTATCTTTATAAAAATCTGATTAATTTTTTTTTACAAATTTTTGCCTTTAGGGAACAAGTATTGGACTTTTGATGGCACCGAGTCAATTGAACCGAATCCTAGACCTTTGCAAGATTTGGGATTTTCTGAAACTCCGGATAAACTGGATGCAGCCTTTACATGGGGTCGAAATGGACTAACTTATTTTTTCAGGTTTTTTTATAATCAAAATCAAATTCTGTACATACTTGTATTCAATTTCACTGAACTATTCAATTCTAATACTAAAGCTTTAGGTATATTGATATTTTGCTTTTCGCGATTTGTTTTCAAATGCCCTTATTAATTTTGCAAAATTCGGCAAAAAAAACTTGTATGTTTTCAATTTATTATATCATACATATAGGGCTAATCAATACTGGAGATATAATGAAAGTCGTGGAGAAATGGATGAAGGTTATCCTCAAAATATATCAAAATGGGGTGGAATTTCGGGTCCTTTAAAAAGTGCAATTCGTTGGAGAGACGGTAAGTTTACTTATATACTGTAATTTTATTATAAAACTTGGATTTTTTTTTCCAATTTCCACTTAAACTCTTAAGATTTCGATTGGAAATGTTTTCGGATAATTACACAATGCAATCAGAATCAGAGAGACTACTTATACCTATAAGTCAGCAGTCAGGGTAGAGTTTACAGTTTACAATTTTAAGGAAATCACAAGTCGAACTCTTGCAAAACTTTTCCGGGGGCAATGAAAGGGAATTAAATTAAATTATCTTTTAGATAGGTATATGCCTACTAGTCTAGTAGGCATATAGTGTAAACTATCAAATATGGCACTCTTGGCTAAAATTATACTATCTATAGTACTAGGCTAAACTTTTTGTAAATATCAATAATTGCAAGTTTAGGTGACCCCAAAGCTATTTATTTACTTGGATTAGAGTTTTTATAGACATAATTACCTATCTATAGACTTTGGATAAAATTAGCACAAATTTTTATTACATAAGTAAATTGAATTCATTCATCCATTTGATTACATTTGATTACATTTCAGACCAAACTTATTTCTTCAAAGAAGACTATTACTTAAGATTGGATGATTATTCGGTTACAGTTGATGAAACTGGAAGAATCTCAGACTATTGGTTCAATTGCTAAACCCTATAGCCTATAATGTATAGCCTACTCTACTCGTGCCATTCAATTACCATTCAAATTTTCAAAATTGAAGATCAAGAGTAAAGATTTGAAAGAAGAAAGAGTTAAAAAGTGTGAAGAAGAAAAAAAAAAGTCTCAAGGTTTACATTTGAAAAGTGACAAGTTGCCTTGTGAGATAAAAACTTGTCCAATACTCTGACTACTCTGCTGGTATGATTCATGGGTTGGAAAGTTCAAATGTGTGATTTGTGATATCTTTAAAAGTTTAAAGTTTAAATACAGTAGATATATAGTATGTCTGATGATCCGATCCTATGGTGTATTATGTAAGTGTAGTAGAAGTAGATAGAGTCTATTCAAAAATTTTCTATTTTTTTATAAAAATGTTTTGCTTCAACTGAATTTTGTAATAGGGACATAAGCAAATACATAGTACCCTACTTGCTTTTGACTAAATTGGTTTGGTTTTTGTATTTTGTGTCTAACAATCGTATATGACTATGTATTATTCTAGAACACAAAAGTCACGTCACAAAGCACAAATATGTAAAAAATGTCAAAAATATAAAAATTACAAATATCTAATACTAATGACAATAAAAGGTAATATCTTACAAATATTACCTTTTACTTATTGTTAATGATTCGATTCCTTAATCGAGATTGCAAATTTTCGGTTTAAATAAAATATCTGTAATTACTTCATATCTGTAGGGTAGGTACTATAGCTATAAGTACATACTAAAGTTAAAATAAGATCAGTCTGAAATTTACAAGATATTCTTGTATTTTGTCCAAAAATTCCAAAAATATTTAATTTCAAAAGTGGGTAAAGAAAGGTCTTTTGGACTGAATTCTCAAAGTTTTTAAGAAATTTTGAAAATTTTTATAGGATACTTCTCGATACTTGTGTTCATTATTAGGTAAGGATTCTAAAATCTGCGAAAATATCGATCAGAAATCTTTAAAAAGATTGAAATTTTGCCAATTTGCATATTTGTAAAGTAGATATTTTGTAATTTGATAATTCGATGATAGTATCTACTGGTATTAGAACTAGAACAGAATATCTAAAATTTTATACCAGAAATATATTGATATTCTCGATTCTAGAATCAGTTTATATCAGTTTTTATGAACTTTTTAGAGACTTTTTTTGATAAATAAACTATAAACCTTTGAATCTTCTAGTTAGAGTTGAATCTTAAGGGAAAAGTGTATCTAAAATAGTTAAGAGAAAGCTTGGGAGAAAAGTTTTATTTTATTTTTGTATAAAAATAAATTTGTATATTCTCTCCTCTAACTCTGCTGACTATTTATTATACTTTGACAAAATGAGACGATTATACATTCAAGAGTAGGACTCTAAAAGAAACTCTGGAACTCTGGTTTTGGAATAAAAATTGACTTATTACTCCCATTCGAACATTGTTCAAGTGAAGCCCATTTCCCCATTTAATGGGCAAAAAATCTTTCAATTTTTATTTCTCTCCAGTTGTCCCCATTACTGCTAATACTAATACTAATGCTAAATTATATATTATGCACAAACACTTATAGTTGTTTAAACTCTTAAATCTTGTATGTAGTCTAAAATATTCCTATTATTTCCATAAAAAATGTATATAACAAGGTCAGGAGTTTTGAGAGAGAAATGTTTAAAATCATAAAAATAGATTTTGGATTTAAAATATACTATGTAGTACCCTACATATCTGTATTTAGTAAATAAATACAGTACCTACCCTATTTTAATAGTATCTGTACGAGTACCCTACAATACTCGTACTGTTATCAGTAAGTAGTCATTTGGGTACCCTTAATGTCATAAACAAAATGCATTTTTGACTTATATATTTTTTATACAAGATCGTGTGAGTAATAAACAATTCAAATAGACATAATATGTAGGTCTAGGTCTAGTACCTAATATAGATATTTAAAAAATAAAAATTGTTCTAAATCTAGTTATTAATGTAGCAAAATTTCAAAATATTGGGTTTTGTAGATCTTTTTGGAAAAAAGTAACCTCTAATAGTGGACCTAGAGGTCTGAAATTAACTCCTAGACTCAAAACAAGGTATTTGAAATATTAAATTCGCTATAAAAAGCTGGAATATTTCTACTAGGTACTTATAATTAGCGGGATTCTTCAAAAAAGAAAATCGAAAATTTTTTTAGAAAAAGAAAAGATCATTAGGAAACACATCTATTTTTGAAATACTGATATTTGGCCTACAAAATTAACCCAAAATTTGGGATATTTTACATGTAAAGTTTTTTTGAAAAATTCAATTTTTTTCAAAAAAACTTTTAATAAATTTATTTTTTGCTACTAGACCTTATATCAGTACTGTAGATCAAAATTGTATGCTGAATTCGATATAGTGATCATTTTTGTACTATCTATTATATTACCTAGTAGGTAGTTCATGTTGAAAATTAAAACAGTTTTTGGTCTAATTTTTCACGTCAAATATCCAACTTTTCAACGAGTTGCAAGATTAAGGTTGGCAATCTCGAGCCTTTTATAATATGCTTGAAATCGATAAAAAAAAAGACCCAACTTTCTTATTCCAACCAGAGATCTGAAAACATAACTAATTCTTTCAAAAATATGAGATTTTAGGTATTAAAATGACAAACGGCATTGCATTGATGATGGTATTTAAATTACATTCATGAAATAGTGTGGTTTATAATACGGAGTATATGATTTGACAGGTAAACTAATATACATAATTTAAGTTACTATAAAACTGTAGATAACAGATTTGATGCATCTAAAGAAAAAGTACTACCTAATACTTACTAAAATGAAACATTTATGAGCTTTCTAGATGGTTCAATTCAATTCCCTAATTTCATTTCCATATGTTTATTATTGTTATTATTATAGTAGGTAGGGTACTTTATATTATTATATTTTATTATATTTAAATTTAAATCATATTTATCTGGTTTCATATGCATTTGTAAGTCTAGAAAAATCCTCGGCTCGAGTGAAATCAGAGATGGGTAACGACTCAGTCCATTGATTTATACTGCTCTATTGAGATTGTAAAAATTCACCGCAAACTCTTATAACATACTTATCGTTAGTTTAACATACCATATAGATACCTATAAATAAAAAAAATTCAAACATCACGAAAGCTCGCTTTCAAATCAATCACCTAATAAGACTAAAATATAATCCCATACAAATGGCATATACCTACTTATATGACACGACTCAAATTCAGCTGAATTTTGGCTCAATTTCCATACATGGGTCAGATTCTGTTCAAAAATAGTCAGATTTTTTGCAAAAATTTTCTAAATTTTCTAAAATTGACACTTGAGTCAGCTTTATGGTATAATCAATGCGGTCTAATGGCAAAGTTTGTGTATTTAAAGACAGGCATCGAGCCAAAGAAACCGAGTCCAAAAGTTGTAATGTGAAAAAAATTTGAGGTGATGTAGTATAGAGATATAGCTAACCAAGTTAAAGATTACTTTTTCAGTCGACAAACTCCTAATAAATTGTTAGTACATATATAGTATAGGTATTACTTATCCCTACTATTAAATACACTTTCATTTCACATACTCGTAAGTACAACCATTTGTATCTCTAGCTGAATATTTACTATTCACTTAAATCCAAATCCCTCGAGTAAATCATTTGATCAAAATAAATCTAAATCTATTTTACTATCTATTAAGATTGTGTGTACTCTACTTCTACTATAAGAAGTAAAGTGAAAAGTATCTCAACTGGAAAACGCTTTTTATAAAAAATAATCACGCCATACTATAGGTCATTAGATTCAAATTTTCGAAATCTTTTTTAAAGTTTGCAGATAATGTACCTAACTACATAACAGTATTTCAACTAAAAATTAAAAAAACCGATAAAAATTAGAGCTGTTTTAGTCGATAAATCTCTACTGATTTACTATTATTTTTGATTTAAAATGATTTTCAATATGGACTCTACCCTTATAAGATTACCATAAAAGACTGCAGGTTAGTAAGTATAGTATAAGTATATGCACAATTTATTTATACACTTTTATTGAAAACATTTCACAACTCTTCAAAATATGTCCTACTAGTTTAATGCAGTCAAAATTCTAAAATTAGCCAGTTTTATTTATGAACATAAATGTATATGTGCATTTTTTAAAGAGATTTTTAATGAAAAGGTTATTGGGCTAAACCACTACTCTGTATAATACCATAATACTAATAGATTATCATAGTAAGCAAAAAACTAAACTAAAAAACTCAAGATTTTCCTCACTAAAAAAGCTCATTGAAGCATAAAAATGTAATCTGCTCTTTTTGAAAAGAAAATACCAAAATAAGCTTAAATAGTAAGTTAATATTCTTTTTGAAATTCGGGGCTCTGGCTGCTTGAAATTTGTAGATTTAAGAAAGCTAGTTAAAAAGCAATACTTCATCATCTTTGTGACCTTTTCTAATCCAAATATTAGGCTTTACTTCAAACTATACAGACTAGAAGTACCTATACTATATAAGATTTAAGATACTTTAAACTTCTTAATTCTCTTTTGGGCTTTTGATAATCAGAATTCTTGGGGAAAAAGTTTTTCACTTTATAACATCTAAATTGCGGGTTTCTCGATGACTCTTAAGCGATTTATAAGATCAGGATCCTGGGATACTTACTGGTTCTGGATACTTACTGGATGGTATGAGCATTTATTACAAAGAATTTTTTTTTGCAAAAAAATAAAAAGAAAAAGATTTATGTCTTTTCATCAATTCATTTTACCTTTTTGCACGTATTCATATCCTTATAACTTATACTTAAATATGATCTTTAAAAGTGAAATAAAGAACTTACTACACTACGAGTACTAGGAGCTTAGCTACTAATAGAAAGAAGAATGGGTTCAAGAAATATTAGCTCTGCTTTTATGGGATCTAAAGTTAGGATAATAGTTCAAGCCCTTATTATTGCCTAAAATAAAAGGGAAACCTTTGGTTTAGGAACTGAGTTTGTCATAAAATTTTGGAATTTTTAAATATATATTACAAGTAGGGTACCTTTCAATTTGAGTATTGAGTTGCGAATAATAATATCTAAAATTGAAATTTTTCAAAATTTTGAATTCTTTACTTTAAAATGGTTTTTAAATTTTTCTAATTAAGATAGGTATGTACAGTTTTATAGGTAGGTACTTTTGATTTATGTAATTATAAACCCTTGACTGGATCCTAGTTTAGTTTCCTGTTCTGTCTAAAGACAATCAAGTTGACCATTTTTTACCAAAAGATAGGTAAAAGATTCAAGATTAAAAGGTTTCTCTTTGTTAGATAAGGGTACATTTATAGAGCATTATTTATGTGCATAAATACTCTTACTTACTGATATATATAAAGAATAGTTATTTGGTGATAAATGTGCTTAAAGTTAAACACTTTGGGTAGTTAGCCTTAACCTGAGTCTCAAAGGTACCCTGGTACTTTAATACTAGTAAGTTTAAGCTAATCTAATAAGTGAGTGTAATAACAAGTTCAAGAAAGGGAAAAGGTGGCTCGTGTAAGTTTGCAAGGGTAATTTATACATTATACTCGTAGTAGCATTACTCTACTTCTAAATTTATTAAATTATTTCAAGACTTAAGGATAATCATTAGATTTGCAGATTATTCAAAAGTTCCTCATTTCATTTCCTTTATTCATTATACATACAGTGTAGTACAGTATGTAGGTACAGATAGAGATAGCTACAGAAAGATTGTGAGATTTTTGGCTACTCGTACCAGTAGATTTGGCTACCGTTTAAAATTTTTTATTTGAAAAGAACTAATTGCCCTTTAATTCAAAACAGATTTGACTAAACTGATAGATACTACAGTACAGATGCATAGTGAGTTATATTATATAAAGAATCTTAACTACATACTTAAGTCTAGATACTCCGTATACTAGTATTTAGCAATATGTATAGATTTTCTTGATTAGAATTCTGTGGTGTGAGATGAGGGTTGAGAACAGGTGAGAAATAAATAGCAAATTCGAGCCAAAGGCAAACTTACTTATACTTATGTTTCTATTTTGCTTTCAAAATCAAATTCAATTTTACAAAATACAAATATTTTGTATTGGTGTCGCACGCACCTTCTTACTCGTAGATAGCTTATCCACAAATACAAAGTATTTGTCTACTAACATATACCTAAATCCTATGGATAATCTTTATATTTTGTCTACATTTTGATTGTACTGCTCTGGTCTGGTTCAATATCTTGAGGACAAGGTTTTTTCCAGTCACTTCATAAAGAGTTTTTTTTAGGACTCGGCTCCAGGCAACTTTTTTTCTCGGATTTTCGATATTTTTTGATGTGACCGACAAAGAATCAGTTTTTTCTCCTTGTACTTGTACACTATAGCTTATTGCACTTTTGATTGTTTACTTTTTTCATAAACCAAGCAAAGTTATCTATAGGAAAAATTGACATTTTTACAACTTGGTTGTCGAGACTAAATTCTAGAAACTTGACATTTTTCAAAGTAGCCTGCTTTGATTACTGTTATATTTACCAATAATTAACCTCTAATTGACTGTTTTGACCTCTATTTCCAACTATTTAAAGATCAAAAATGTAATTTTTTGAAGCTTTATTGTTTTTATCTTAAGGATATCTTAAGGTTAATATAGGTAGGTACTTTAAAAATTGGACATATTTCAAGTTTTTTTTCGAAATTTTGAAATACAAAGTATTCACAAAATTTTATGAATTTTTTGAAAATTTTAAGGTAGGTATAAATTTTTTAGTAAAAATTTTCTAAAAAGTGGCCCTTTACTTGTATGTACTTGTAAAATGTAAAACCTCTGGTAAATTGAAGGTAAAAAGCCCCCCAAAGGTGAATTTCATTCGAGATTGGAAAGTACTTTTTAGGAAATCAAAAGTATCCAAGTTTTTCAAGTCTATAAAATTGACATTTGTAATCTACTAGTCCTAGTCAAAAGTTATTTAGATATAAAAAGATGTATTGTGTGTTTTTGTTTTAGCTGATATTTTTATCACGAAACTTGTACTATCATACTGTATGATAGTATAGATGTTAGGATATAAGCAATAAAAGCTTCACAATTTTAATCTTTTTTATACTCGAATGCAACTGTAAATTGGCAAAATAAAGCCTTGTGCATCCTACATATGTACCTATACATACTAGTATCCAAAGTACTTAAAAGCTTCGAAATAATGGACCCAAGAAATTTTTATGTCCACATTTTATCCATTTAGTTCATTTGTTGGGCATAAAAAAGAGTACAATTACGACCATTCGAGATATTTATATCGTTTGAGAATTGAAAAGTCAGAAAATACGAGTGGAGATTAATACTGTCAGTTGGACTGTGATTTCCCCAACAAAAACTAAACTAAACTATCCTTAGTTAAGTAGGGTACTAATATAATGTACTTGTGTAATGGAACTATAATGGACCTGATAGACTGATGATAGTATTATTAAAACTAGAAAACTTTTAAAAAAACGACTCATTTCTCGAGCTTTTTCGTTTTCTGTGCCCAAAATCCACAAAGTCAAAAAGTCTAATGTGTTTCTCTGTGTAATAATGGTATTACAGAGAGAGAATACTTAGCATATATAGTTGATAATATAGTTCAAAATTACAAAAAGAGAAATTTCAAGAACATTAGAAGTGGAAGATCTTCTTTCTCGTCGTTTGGGCCGGCACTCAATAATATATTAAATACATTAAATACAACTTTTCTGGGCAGCCGACCAAGACCAAGCAAGATCAGAGCACCAAGTCCAAACTTTTGACAAAAATCTCTTGTTCTACACTAGAGAGAAAAGATATCATCTGATCATCTTCATGGTACTTTATGAAGATATCTTAAAGAATAAAGATATAAATGACTCATCGGGAGAAAAAGACACATTTTTCCAATTATTTTGTCAAAGTGTAATACACTATAAGCATAAGGTTGGTACCAACTCCAATTGTTATATCAAAAACTTAAAATTTCAACCAAAGTTCAGTGATAAGAATATTTTGAATTTATTTTCAAGATTTGACTTTGTATCAATTGATGAGCGAGAAAACTGCACACATACGTCCGATCTAATAAAAGATAAAATTTGAAAATTTTAACTCAAATTCCTAAGATTCGGATGCAAAATAGTAATAAAAATTGCTGTTTGTAAAAAAGTCTCTTCTACTAAATATCATTTATAATTTATAATCAGAATTATAAGCATATGAATCACAATACAATAAATAAGAAATAGAAATCAAGTCTCTTAATAAATGGTTTAATTTCCTTTTACAGATTAGATGTACCTAAATCTTCTAGAAAACAAGAAAGTCCTTATCTTAGGACTTTCCTTAGGACCTTTTTTATCAAAGTTCAAATTTTCTTTCAAATATGATAATTTATAGAGATTTCAATTATTTTTGCATTATAAATTGCTGAAATTTTGAAAATTATATACCTACTTAAGACTTAAGAAGATCGACATATTCAGGAGGAGAGTTCTCTGAAACTTACAAAATTTTGTAAACCAGTAAGTGGCCCCTTTTATTTTGATCTGGAATAATCTTAGTACTATGTACTATACTACTCTTATCCTTAGAATTAGATACCTATAAAAAATAGATCGGTTTTGTAAGGAAAACGTGGACATTTTTTCCCTTCCCGTACATAAGAAATAGATATAAAGAATTGGCGTTCAGCCCATAATTTCAATCAGGGTGCTTCTCCTGCCTAAAACACACACACACATACACACAGTGGGTCCTTTCTTTTGCATTTTTTAAAGAATAATATAGTTATAAAGCACCCATATATACATACACTAGTACTAGTACTGCTCTATACTACAGTAGTAGTAATAGTTAATAGTACTACAAGAGTTTCACAAAAAAACATAAAATTCGGTTCAGAGTTTTCAGAATCAGTTCAGAGTTTTCGGTGGAAGGAGCATGGACTTTTGACTCTCATTTTTTGCATACAAAAACACTGAGTAGTACAATTTTTAAAACTATTATTTCGAACCTAGGTTAACATTTACATAATCATAGATTACATAGATTACCAAAAAAAGATAGTATCTGTAGGATAAAAGGCACGAGATCACTATATAGTAGTACAATGTAAGTATATGAAGTACTGACAGTAGAAAAAAATCTCAAGTGTTAAATGTTTTGAAAGGAAATGGGTAGAAAAAATATTTGCTTACTCGACTTGAGAGTTTAAACTGTTCTGAGAAAAACTTTTCAATCTTTCGCCAAGTGTTGATTTTTGTGGGTTGACACCCAAGTACTTATAGTTTTGTTCTCTATTTAAATATTTGTTTTTATTAGCTCGGATTACATCCATGATTTACATATGTTCTACAAGTACTTACTATACTATACTAGTAGTTTAAACTATTAAATTCTATCGTAAAAGTCTAAAAAAATACAGTTTTCTACTACAGATAGATGCTACAATCCTTTATAAAGATTTTGGAAGCTTTTGTGGTAATTACAGATAAATGAACAATTCTGAAGAATTTCCAAAGTCTAAAAAAGTCTTTAAAAAAGTTTCAAAATGTCATTGTCTAAGAAGAATTTGGTCTATTTGGGTATTCATAAAGTGTACATTCTTACTCAAAGTATTAGTACATACTATGATATGTAGAGACTACTAATAGAAGTAAAAGAGTTTGATAAATTTCCAAAGATCTATGGAAAAGTTCAATTAATTACATTAGTAGGGAATACCAGATCTAGTATATATGAAGTAGGGTACCTATATACAGATACTCATATCTATAGGTAGGTATTTGAATTTGCAGGACACTTGAAATTTGACATTAGTCAAGATGACAGACTTGAAATGAAATATTTCAGTAAATTGAGAATTTCTCTTTTGGTTGGGAAAATGTGATCAGTTTTTGATGATGTTATGTGATGTGATGTGAAATATAATATTATTTAAGTTGAGAATAAGAATCGAAAATCAAAGTTGAGTTTTTGAGTATCAAGGTAGGGTAGGGTATATTAGTATACGGATAGAAGTAATATTGTGAAGTGTTTTGGATGCTTTCTTTTTGATTTCTACATGAAGAAATTCGGACAATTGTCCAACCCCATTATACTCTTGTCTGGTATTTTTGATTTTACCGGATATTAAGTGAAGATTTTTTATTGCATTGCATAGGTATTGTACTCTAATTTAAGGATAAAATGTCAAACGAAATCTTGTCAAAAGACAAACAGTCGATCATAACTTTTTTTAAAAAGCAAAAATTGTTAATGAATCTTGAAAAAATTTGGAATTTTTATTCAGAAAGTTGTTTTATTGAGCAGAAAAGTTACTTTTTTCAAATTAAGACTTCATTGATGAGGGTTTTTTAAGCTTAAATTTTTTGAACTAAATAGTTTTAAAAGGATTTGAAGTATCTTAAGGCTCGATATCCATGCACCTAAAGTCTAAATTCTGCCACATGTTATCAAATGGCCTTTTTGGGTGACCTTAGACCGAAGAAATCTCTGTAAGTGTGCAACATAAACTTGAAACAACTTTTTTTTTATTATATCCGTAAATATATGTTACACATTGCTATATTCTTCGAATTTTAAAAGGCCATTTGATAACATGTGGCAGAATTTAGACTTTAGGTGCATAGGACATCGAGCCTTAAAGTCCTTTTTCTAGATATTTTATACAGGCAGGTTTTTTTCTATTTTAGTTATTAATTCAGTAGTAGGAATGCTTAATCATTAATCACCTTAATTTGAATAAACTACTACAAGTTCTGCTGTTTTTATAAAAATTTGAATATTTTGAAAAGTTTGTCATTTCATTTAAATATGAATTTGACAAGTTTTCGTTTGACATTTTGACACATGCATTTTTGAGTAGTTTTTTTTTATTTCCTTATGTGAAATAAAAGGTTTTGACAAAGACTTTTTTTTGAATGCCTCATTGACAAAAAAGAACAGAAAAAGAAAAGAGGAAAAAAAAGTTGATATAGAATGAGCCTGTTTGGCTCTCAAAGTGACATTTCCCTGTCATTTCCACCAGAAATCGATGACGAATGGTCCATTCCGTTTAATCAAGATGACCATGACTCTTATGACCATTTCGATGACCATCAATTCCAACTATATAACTCCTACAATAACACAACAATTGGGAATGAAACGTCAGATTTAGAGTTTGTCGAAGGAGAGTATAACTGGTGGGGTCTGCTAACCCTAATTATCCCCCTTCTAGCACTTTCTGGAAATCTACTCGTGATTTTGGCCGTCCGATCTGAACCCAGATTGCAGACGAGGACTAATGGATTCCTTGTTTCCCTTGGTAAGCTAAGGATAAGTACTTATAGTACATAGTAGGTACAAACTTACAGGTTAAGTATGATTAGAAAGATAATCTTTGATCTTTCAAGCATCTCAATTTTTAATTCAATTATCTCATTAATACTTCAAATTTCATTTTAGCCGCTGCAGATCTCCTTGTTGCTGTACTTGTAATGCCGGCTGGCACCTTGTACACAGTCACAGGTAAGAAGGAGAAAGAAATTTTCAAATATAAATTCAAAAATTCCTATAATAGCACATAGGTAAGGTACTTAATGTTATTTAGCATGCTGGTTAAAAGGATACTCGCATTGTATCTAGATAAATAGTGATATGTTAGGTGTGCTTTTGACATTTGAACTACTTAAATCGAGTAAATACGCACTTGAGGATAAATCGCACTATTTCGTAGAATTTGCATAAGTACTCGTACCTACCCCTACCTCTTTATTCGAATTTTTATTTCCATCAATTCATATTCATACATGAGTTTCAAACTATCACTTTATTTCAGATAAAAATGTCAAAATTTTGCAATCGCTGATAATAAAAGGAGAATCTTGAACATTAAATTCGGCAATAAGTACTTACCTTTAGACTAAATAAATACCCTACTATATAGTTTCATTTATTTTGAAATAAACTAGGGTTAAATTGACTCAATTATCTGTGTGTCAAATTTTTGCCTAAATGACCTTGCCTATACAATATCTACTTAACCATCAATGTATTCCATTGTTGGCAAGTGTAAGTTGCAAAATTTCAAAAAAAAATTGTCTAAAATATGATGTGTAACCTTTTAAAGCAATTTTGGTCAAGACTATTCATATGAAAAAATTTCATTCAAAATTTTTAAATTCGTAAATTCTGCATTTTATCTAGCTAGATACCTATATTGAAACCTTTCACTCGACTAATTTTAAAAGTTATTGAAGAGACCTGGTGCCAAGTAGGGTACTAGTATAAGTAGTATGTAGTAGATAGTAGATAGGTATTTGAACTTTTCACTTTTTTTACAAGAGTTAAATGGAATCATAAAAAATGTATCGAGTGCCTAGTTTAAATGACAAGGAATCATCAAGACAGGTTGTCAGTCGCAGTGTTTTTCAATCGTAAATTAGATTTTATCGAACTCAAACCTTACCTTACTTATATACCTACTAGCAAAATCCTAACAAAAATCCATATCCATGTATCTACTCGTGGTACTTACATATTCATAAGGCAATGTTATAGTTTACAGTTTACAGATATATCTGTTCAGGTAAAACAGTTTTTTTCTCAAAAATGTCCTAGTACATCTAGATAGGCAAATTGATTTGGAAATTTGGAACTCGACACAAGTTGGGAATTAGTAGATTAGGTGTTTTACCTTACCTACTTGCCTTTCCCGGCTTTTACCAATTGACTATGGCCCCAATATTATGGCATAGAATTCATAGCAAGGTAGGGTACTATAAAGGAAAAATCAATTCATTTCTCATATTAAAAATGTCAATTTAATTAAAACTTCTGTTTCCTACTACGAGTACTACAGACTACAGACTTGTAATTGTATTTGAAGCTAAAAAATCAAAGTTACAAGAAAGTAGGTAATATTTTCATAGTTGTTTGATGAGAGTCGAGTCGAGTTGTTTTATAATTAGGTAATAAAAATCAAAAATTGGGAAAAATGTTATTCTCCTAGCATTAAACTTTATACATCTCAGGATCAGATATTTAACTATCTAGTATTTAAAAATAAAATGGGGTAAAATATTTAAGAATTCAGTTAAAATGGATTTAAAATTAAAACCATGAGATATTGAGATACAAGAACTCGATGATAAATTTCTATACCTGTTACCTGTACAACCTGCCTATACCAATTAATCTCAAAAATAATTTTTTTTTGTCATTTACCAAAGCACAAATTAATTTTTGAAGATTTTAAGTAATAAATTAAATGAGACTTGTATATCGGGGTTAAAAGCTTACTACAGTGCAGAGTAAAGTGATTTTGAATTTTGAAATGATTTGTAGACTCCAGTTAATCAAAGCCTATAGACTAGACTCTAGACTGGACTAGATTAAACTAAAAAGTAAACGATTTAATCTCAAATTCAAGGAAATATGTCCATAATACTCTTACAATACAGATACGAGTATTCAAGGTTCATGAATTTAATAACCAATTGTGTGGGTAGTACTTTTGATAGAAAAAGTACAATTTTGCAATTAACTGGTGACATTGTATAGACTATAGTACACCTAGTAGACCAAGTGACTAGAAATTTTTAGAATTTCTAATTTAAAAAATCCAATTTCTCTAAAGTTAACAGACCACCTGGACAAGCTCTGGTATATGGTAGCAAAATTTCAAATTTTTTAGCAATTCTTAGAACTTGAATAAGTCTCATTAAAAGATTGACATATCATTTCCACAAACCAAAATTGAATGGACAAAGGGTATAATGAGATGAAGTACCCTATATTCTATTATACAGTAGATATCATAGTTTATGAGGAGATATTGTTGTAAAGATAGAGTGATATGATAGTTAATCAAAGTAAAGTTGAGACCTTCAATTTCAATAACCGCCGCCTGGGAAATCAACTCTTTATTTCTTTACTGATATTTTATTTTATTAAGTATCTCAACGAAAGGCTATTTAGTTAACTTGTCATGTTCACAATCATTATGGAACTTTTTTTATACTTTACTTTTTGTACAGTATCAGATACTATAAGGATAAGATACAAAGTATCTTATCTCGATCAGAATCAAACATTACTTATTTACACAAGACATAAAATATAAAAGGTATTAATCCTAAGTAGAAAGTAGAAAGTAGCTGATTAAGCTTTCTCCCATCCACGAGATCCTCTATTGTACTCTTTTTACTTTTAATAAGGAAAAGTTGATTATTTTAGCTGAAATCTGATAAGATCGTCGTTGAATAAATAGAATAGAACCCAAAATAGATAAAATATCAGATATTGTAGATTCTACAAGATTAGATATTTTTATGATGTAATACACTGTATACAGTAGACATGAGAGTCTATTTATATTTTCTAATCTAGATTTGAAGATAAGGGTAAAAGTTCAGATTCATCAGAAGAGTTAAGAAATTCCACATTTTCAAAACACAAGATTTCGATTTGTGGGCAAGTTGTGGTTTGTAGCTTAAATTACTTATGCATCTCTCTTTAGCCTGAATTTACAAAGTAGATATAGTGCTTTAGTGCCCAACATTTTTGTCTGTATTCATGGAGAACCCTTAAAGGGTCCCCTGACTCCAAGGGTAGGGTAATCTGAATTTTTTTCGAGCATGCACAACTAGACCTATAAGGGTCCTTCATCCCAAATTTGGTCAAAATCGGTCCAGTAAGTAGTTTTCGAGTTATGCCGCGAACAGACAGACAGACGGACAAAGTGCAAGCAAAGTTGAATAGTAAGTGATCGCTTCGCTCGCACAATTAGAACGAGTACATACTTACGTTATATACCTTAGATATTTAATAAATTGATAAAAATGTCAAAAAAACTTGAATTTATTATGTGAAAAGGTCAAAATATAATCTTTGAATTTCCTATTCTTTCAAATACATATTATATACTGTAATTTAAGCATGCTTTTGAGATGTTCGAAATCCTAATATTTATATATTTTATCTTTAGTTTAGACCTAAAACTTTGCCGGATTTCCTCAATATAAGTATCTTTAGCTGATTTTACTACATAGCTTATAGTGCCTATGTTTATGTATATTTTGAGTAAATGCAATTGCGAAACCAAACAAATACAAATATGCCTAGATATGTATACAAAGTCCACAAGAACGTGGGATTAAATGGGGATTATGAGGATTAATAACAAGTATAAGTATGCACAAGATTATAGCACCCAGCAGAACTCAGAATTAGACCACAAAATCGAAATTTGAAGCATTATTTCTAATGAAATTAGACATTTATCTACTACTACTGACTACTATGGATTGCAATTTGGCTCTAGAAATTCTTCTAATTGCAATATCATCATAAGTACCACAAGAAATGCTGTGATATTTAGCTCAAAATTCAAAAAGTTATCATCACGAATGACGTACTTTGTAAAGATTTTTTATAACAAAAGTTGCTCAAATTTAAAGATTTTATAATTTTTATAATTACACTTGACTTGAAGGGAAAAATCACATTTTAATATTGCATAATAATGCCCTACTGATATTATAGTCGTTTTGAATGAGGAAAGCTGTACTACTGGTATTTGTATTACAATTGAATTGCAAGACTTGAGACTTGATGTATCTCATCTTTTCTGATTTCTTAAAAAAGAATTTGAATAAAAAAAATCTCTCGGGTTTTTCAACCACAAACGCTCGACTCTTTCTTAAATGACAATAATATTCAAATGTTAATGTCTAATATCAAAGAATTTTGAACCATTTTGGTGTAAAAATGAGCTTTACTTATTTACATACAGAAAAAGTTATACGAACTTTCAGTCAAAAGTTCAAAAATGTCAAATTACACTCTTTATTCGAAAGCCTTGTTTTTTAGCATGATTTCCAAAATTCCACAAATTACGAGTAGGTACTTTTTTTGCACATTTTGGCTTAAAAGTTAGTCCTGAAAAGTGTTAAAAATTGGAACAATTTAGAGTAAATGATTCGAAAAATGCCAAAATTTAAAAGAATGAGTAAAAAAAAAGTTTGATGTAGGTATTTATCAAGCCTATACCTATACGAGTATATGATTTTTATGTATTTATTTAGCTTCGTACCCTTTAAGGGTAGGTTAGTAACAACAATCGAAAATTCTGATTAGTTTTCTTTCAATTTTGACCCTTTGACTTTCAAATTCGATTTCAGTGTCCTCATCGAATTTTTTGAAAAACAATCCCAAATGTAATTTATTTAGCTTTTTCAATGAGATAAAGAAAACTCTGGGCCCCTTGTCCTTTCTCAAATTTTTTCAACAATTCCACAAAATACTTTTTTGACATAAATTTCGGCGTCAACTAAGGTCAAATGACCATATATCTTTAAAATAATAAAGTGCTTTTATAAGTGACAAAAATTTGAACATTTAGATAATTTGAACATTTAGATCAAATTATTTCTTCCAGGTTTGTAATTACGAGTAGGTATAAATGAAAAGGAAAATCAAAAGAATTTGTTATTTTTTGCATTTTTACTAAAAAGTCTATTTGATTCTGTTAGAATGATTACAAAAGAGGATATTTTTATTGTCAGAAATTTTTGATTTTGACAATCTGTGCATCAGGTCAAATGTCTTATCTTTATTAGACTTTAGACCAAACTCTTTTATTTGAGTTGAGGTTTGTATTTTGTCATAAATTGGGGTTGCATAAGGATAGGAATACAAGTATAATAGTATCTGTAGTACAAGTGTTCGCTTAGAATCTAGAACTAGAATTTAAGTGTAATTTATTCAACTATATAATCTTCAAAATTTCTCGAGAAAAAAAAGTATTATAATCCAATGTTCTGTAAAAAAAAATCCAGAGACTCTTGTATATAAAGTTACATAATATAGAATAAGATTAAGATGCATTAATATTAATATCTACAGATACTTACTTATATAATAAAATAATATCTTTAAAATTCGTCGAAAGATTTTTCTGTTTCTCTCGAAAAAAAAAAGTATTCTTCTAATGGCCACTTAAATATTCTAATTCAAAACCATTTTTTCACCATTCCGTCCTCATTTAATTCTCTTTTTTTTCTTTCTTTCTAAATGTGTAGATATTACATTAAAGATTGAAGAAGCTTTTCCCCAACTCAAGTATTAACACATTTAAAATTTATTAAGAATGAAAATAAATGTACCTAACTATCTATATAAGACAAGTGAACATCTTTATAAGGTACCTAGATAACTTAGTTTTTACAACATTTTAAGCATTTCTATTAAGGTAACGGTCCCATGCATCTAAATGTCTAAATTCTGCCACATGTTATCAAATGGCCTTTTTGTGTTGACGCCGGTGCAACATAACTCCTCGTAGCGATCTCTCAGAGACTTGAACATTTTTTTATTATATCCTTAGACATATTTTATGTTCTGTTGCACCGGCGTCAACCCAAAAAGGCCATTTGATAACATGTGGCAGAATTTAGACTTTAGGTGCATGTCATTGAGCCTTAAACCTATAGCCTATAGGTACTAATAATGACAAAAAAGCAATTCTAAAATGATATAAAATAGGCTATTCTGATCTAAAAAGCATAATATCTTAACCTCGTGTTACAGATATAATTGAAACTTGAGACCAAAATTTAGTTTTTCCGAGCTGAATTGGCCATAAATCTAAACAAATACCTTAAAAAGTCTAATAAGACTCCTTTAGAGATTGAACTAGAAATTTTTCGAATTTCAAAATCGTCCTTTTTCGAGAAATTTTGCTTAAAAATACCAATTGATAATCGATAAGTATATGGATATTGAGAAATTTCATTGTAAAAAGGTCCTTTATTTCGTAGAATAAGTAAGGGATAAAAAGAAACGAGTAGATTGAATTTCGAGACAAACCATCGAATAATCAGTTACTTTGAACTCATTAGAAAACATTTAAATCAATCCAAATCTGTGGAATTGGGTTAGTTAGCAAAGGCTTAAATTGTTTAAAAATGTAGGAAATTATGCACTAGATCCATATGATGAGCATATTTTTCTAGAAAAATAGGATTATATCAGATTTCTAAAGATTTCCGTATATCTACTCTGGTACTATCAGTATGTGACAGTATAAAGAAATAAAATTTTATGAGATACTTCACATTTATGGCTCCAATTTTAACTGGAATTTTGTGAATTATTTATACCAGGATACTGGCATACATATAGTACTAGGACTACTAAAAGTACTATAGTAGTGTCGTATGTATCACAATTTGAGGCTTTTTTTCCAAAATCGATCAGGACATTTATAAATTGAATTAAATCCTCAAAGTGCAGCTTAAAATAATGTCATAAATAATTTAAAACAGCAATATCTCCAGTTCTCCAGAGTAGAAGTAGAAACAGTAGTGTAGGAGTACCCTACTTATAAAAATTGTCTTCTTTTTTTTGTCAAAGTGACTTTTGGTGACTTTTTTAAACACTTTTTTGCATTCTAGAAATGTACTTTGGTAGCACTTGTATAATTGTCTATTAATAATTTAATTTACACTTGAAGAATATGAGGATTCAAGAATAAAGCAATTATTTTTTATGCAAATGTCATATTTCTCATCTATTTTTTAGGTGTTTGGAGACTTGGGGCTGGTCCTTGGTAAGTTATTATTTTTTAGCAAATTTTCACAATTTTAGCTCACAATCAAGATTTTATAATTCGCTACCCATATAGGGTCTATTCTACCCTTTATATCTGTCTGTCATTCTCATTTCATGACCTTAAAACCGATTATATACCCTATAATTAGGATTCAAAAACTAAGCATATCAAAATTGAGACAAAAATTTGGTTTCTCAGAACTGAATTCTCAGAATAATGATGATACATATTAACATAAACATCACTTAAAATTGTAATACATACCTACAATTATTTAGAATTTCTACCCAAAATTTCGGCAAAAAAAGTCATAAAAAAGACCATTTCCGGCATATTTTCTAAATTTTAACTTGATTTTGTACTGGACATGAACACTTAAGAGATGGTTATAACTATCTATGTGTATATTAATAAATTATTTATCTTTTTAGCCTGGCTTGGGTCTCATTAGATGTACTTTTGTGCACTGCGAGTATCTTACACCTGGCCACATTGGTAAGAAAAAACAATTACTAAATAAATTATTAAAGACCCTTTTTTAATTATTTCAATTTCAGTCCGTGGACCGATTCCTAGCCCTAAGATTCCCTTGGCGTTTTGGCCGACATCGTTCAAGAACCAGACTTTATCTAACTATCGGTACTTTATACGAGTATACCCATAAAAACCATAATTTTAAAAATAATTTTAATAAAATTTTGCAAATTTTTAGCATTCGTATGGGCATCTGCCTCAGCTATAAGCCTCCCCTTGTGTCTGAAATATGCACAGGTTTGTTTTTGTTTTTGAAATTTTTGAAATAATCACGCACACAATTAAGTATCCTATCCTACATAGATGGGTATTATAAATTTACCCAAAAGTCCGAACTTTTTTCGTTAATTAGTTTTGCAAATGCAAAACTTGCCCCTAAAATTCTAAATTAGGGCCAATATACACCCATTATAAATAACTATTATTACACTACAACTAGGCAATATTAGACATTATTTTTGGGGGTAAAATGGTTTGTATAGTATAAGCTAGTTAATTAAAAGATATACATGTACTACTATGCATTACTAGTATGTACCAAGAAATATTTACGAGGCTCATTTCACACGCCTGTAGGGAATATTTCAAGTTTATATATTTGTAATATTTTGTAAGTAATTCAAATGCCTACAATACACTAGTAGGGTACTATTATGTACAAATGTAGGCTTTTAAATTTGAAACTGAAAACCTTTCAAGTCAGGAGGTTTATCGGATTTAACAGAATTTGTGAGAAATATCGTGAGGTAAAGTATATAAGTATGATATTATGCATGATATGTAAGTGAAAGAAATTCAGGGATATTTTGTACAAATTGCGCGTTTGGGAGATATGATGGTTTTTAGATTTAATTGCGGATTTTAACGTTCTCACTTCTACGATTACATGTCCAAATCAAATGGAAAATTGCAAATTATCCAGATTTTACGTATCCATTTTACTCTCGTAGAAGTACGAGAGTAAAATGTGTATCCATTTGGATTTTGATTTGGATATCTTAAGGGCTTTTAATAATTTAAAATACTGATAAAACCAATCGTGCAAAATGTATCAAATTTTAATGAGATTTATATGGTAGAAAAAAAGTTTACAACCATTTAGAAAGCTCAAAATGTAGAAATAATTCATTATACATACTTAGGTACATAGTTCTAGTAAGTAAATTCATATTTAAAGAATGATATAGGTAGAGTGTATCAAATATCAATTTCTTGGATGTTTTGAAAAAGTCTATTAAAAATGTTCATTAAAGTATTAGCATCTCTACTACACTACTTGAACTGATCTTTAGGGCATTTTCCAAAATTCCGTAAATCAAAAAAAATTCAAGTACCTACTATTTTTAAAAATTTCAAAATTTTGATCAAAAAAAGAGTCTTTTATAATAGGACATTTGCTCAATTTCACCAAAAAAATCTTATTTTAGCTCAAAAGAAGTCAATTTTTGACGATTTTTTCCTAATTTCCTTCAGGACCAACATTTTTATCATACAAAGCATAATTTATTTTATCAAAATCTTCTATTATACTCGTATGTATGCTTAAAAGTGCAGTAATAATGAATAATATGCTTGCTGATATTAGGAAATTCGATACTGAAATTGATTAAAGAATCTTAAAAACAATGTATCAAATTCTCCAATTAACCCTCTTACCTGAACTCAAGTTAAAAAATAATGTAGGTACCCATTACCTATGCAAAGCGAGCTAATGCTAATAAAAGTAAAGGTAGAAATAATTATTCAAAGGTCTGCATAATTGATTCTCAATTCTTGCTATTTCCGGGCTTAAAAACCCGAAAAACCATAATCTACATGAGAATCATATAGAGCTCTCAGGACAGCTCGGTTTTTCCACTTGATTTAACTACAAACCAACAGAATTTATTGATTGTCAATCAAAATCAAATTATGCCAAGTTTATGACTTTTTATTCATGATTCATATCTTCTATCTACGTACATAGTCCCTATACAATTATTATATTCCAAATTTATGACAGAATTTTATTTTCTATGCTGATTCTGGAACTTGTCAACTTTTGTGTTGTTCCAGTTCCGATTCTAGACACATTTTGAATGTCAATTTGTCGACAGGATATTCCTTTTATTGCTTTACAAAATACATTCATGTTTCTTTACTAGTAAATTAATCCGTGCTATGAACATTGTAATTCGCCAAAAAACCTAGACGTAATTTTTTTGTTTAAGGTTCTTATACATCACTGAAATTACGATTCACACGCTAAATCTCCAATGCCCAAAATCTCCAATTCCCTAAATCTCCAATTTTCAAAATCTCCAATGCTCAAAAATACAAAAATACAAAAATTTAGAAATTAGAGATATTTTTTTGAAGATTTTGGGAATTCGAGATTTTGGGTTTTGGAGATTTTGGGCATTGGAGATTTTTTTTTTGAGATTTAGGGAATTGGAGATTTAGGGTCATCACGTGGAATTACATACATACATATACCTAAATGCATTTTTAATTTTAATCATAAATTGTATCTAAAAAATGCAGATATATTGATAATCACTTTCTCAGGTCATCTGTAAGGCGATCTCGGTCAAATATTCTTGAAAATTTTTCACTACCGGAACTAACTTTATATTTCTTATATACTTTATAGATAGTCATATTTTTTCCTCAGTTTCACTGGACAAACATTTTCCATACACAGATCATATAGTTACTGATCAGGCATATGATACAATTTACTATAGATTTGGGAATTTCAAGCAAATCTCTAGTGAATTTTTCCGTTTCCAGTTCCGTTCTTCTATTGCAAAACTACTACTACATATTTAGGTATTAATATGTAGGGGATATTTTTACGTATTGAATTTTGAGCTACATTTATTTTGAATAAAGATATCACTTTTGCCTTTCAAATCTCAAATCCATCTATCTAATAGTACTACTAGCTAGAATGTATACAAACTGCAAAATACAACCTACAAACACATGACTTTGAATGTAAAGAATTTCTTGTGTATTGATTTATTTACTCATGTATCTCAATATAATGGTATTTACCATACTACATCTGAATATTTCGAATTTGAATATTTTCAGGCTCAAGAATCGGTTCTTGTGGATGGACACTGTGTCGTTCCTGGTAATAAAAAATATTATTTATAAATATTTGAACGAGTTCAAAAATAAACTTTTTTTTTTCAAACTCAAAACAGATCCTTCATATAGACTTTGGGCATCTATAGTATGCTTTTATGTAAGCTTATATAGTGTAGATTTCAAAAATTTTCAAAATTTTAATATTTACTCTATATATAGGTACCTTTATTAGCGATGCTAATTACATACTCATTAACGGTAGGTAAAGCAATTTATGCAGAAAGATTTCAGACTAATGAATAATTTGATGATTTAAGGTCCATTTATTACATTCCTCGTCTGTTCATCAAGAACAAAGGCATCTTTCCATACCTTTAAAGCTAAAAAGACGTGGTCCAAAGGGTTTGTAATCATTAACCATGGATTTTTATAAAAAGTAATGGTGTTTTTTTTTGTATTTTTTAGAGGAACCATCGAATACTTCAACGACGACTACTGGACTTTCAGTGAATAGATCTTCTGGTGGTGTAGGTGGATGTTCTCAATCGAGTTTCAAAGGTCGTCAGAAGCAAATTCGTGTTGAAATCGAGAATGAATCGAGTTGTTCATTCTCTTGTGAACTTTGTGAGGTGAATAAAAGTCCTCCAGGACCTGATCGTAATGCTCATATAAGGTTTGATATTGATGATGAATCACATGCTGGAACTTTAACTTGTGGAACTTCATCAAGTGGTGAGATCTCAGCACCAGGAAGTTTTCGAAGTCAGGTTCGGCGTAATCGAAGCTCAGCCTCGTCAGCAGGGGGAAGGTCAAGAAATGGGGCTAAAAAAAGTACAAAATTAGATGTGAAAGCACACGATGAAAACGAGGTACTTATACTAACATTCTTATTCTGAATTCTGAAATCACACATAAAATTGAGCCAAAAATTATAGGTAGGTATTATTATCAATATCAAAAAAGATTTCAAAATTTTAAAAACTTCCTACTTTATAAGCCTATCTTGAATTTGATTTTTTTCTAGAAGAATTTTGATAAAATTGGAAGGATTTTGAGATTTTAGATAGATTCTTTCAAAATTCTGCTATTTTTTAGATGAGAAGTCACTACCACCATCATCATCAGGAACATGATCCAGATCATGATGCCGAAGAAAGTCCGAGCCCTCCAACAGGCCCAAATCACCTGGAAGTCCAACAGAGACAACACCCACCACCTCAGTCAATCGGCGGTTTGGGTCATAAAGGTCGACATAAAGGAGAAACACTTTCTTTCGATTATCAAATACCTTCATCTCCCAGAACCAATTGTAAGTGCTACTGGAAATCTAACTAAATTTTTTAGCCCATAATAAAAGCTCGTACTAAAGTAGGGTACCTACATACTTGTATTCCAAAAGTCACAATAAGGCTTAAAATTCTTCAAGGTTCTTAAAAAATGATAATTTTTTTAGTATTTTGTAGTATTTTGGGTACCTTACATTTGCCAAGACAAGATTGGGCCAAAAATATCAAATAGGGTGCTCAAATAAGACAAACTTTTTTTACTAAAATTCAATGATTACGAGCTAAAACTTCGATCCTAAGATTTGATATGATCTGACATGATAAGATCTGACTGCAGTCTATCAGTAGCAGTTACCTATATATGATCACATTTCGATAAAAAGTGTCAAAGTAAAAACCTTATCATCTAAACAATTCAAAATCCGATGAGATTTTTAAGCTTTTCCAGCCCGACCTTTTCCTAATAAGTCCAAAATAATTCTATTTGATCAGCCTGCCAGTTACCAGTATATTTATACGAGTATCAGTATCGAATCGAATCGAATAGCTAAAGTCAAATCTTTTCTTTTTATTCTCGTGTCGAAATCACACTTGATTTCCTATCTACAAACTTCTAGTGTATGTCTATAGTAAACTTTTAAGACTATATGCTTTATAAGTATCTAGTAGTAAAATAAAAAAGTAAAATCTCAATCTAAGAAACTATCTCTAGATTGAGATAAAGTAGAGAAAAGCGAGTGAGTGTCATTATAAGGATAAGGTGTAGATAACACTTTACTTTATTTTCTATTAAACTTTCCTTCCCCCAGTTTACACACCAATATATTTCTCAATCTACTTTTTTAATCGTAAAACACTTGAGATCTTTCCACATACTAAAAAGCTATAGGTATATATGTACATACAAAATACAAACACATGCTCACATACCATATAGTAAGTAGGTACCTACTACCTACATATAGTATCCATAGTCGTACAAATAGAAGCAGACAAACATACTTGAGATCCCAGGTCCAGATACTTTTCATTAGTTAGCAGAATTTCTCAAAATCATAATATCAAGAAAATTATGATTCTAATAACATTTTACTGTACAGGATTTTTAAGATTCCAGTTTTTGTAAATCAATGTTGATACAATTTAGCTCTGAAAAACTGAAATATTCCTCGAATTTACTCGAATCTTTGTGGAAATTTGCAAATTCTGATTTTCAGAGCTGAATAAAAAAGTATTGTCTCAAGATTCCTATCGATAATTATGATTGATGCCTTATGTATTTTAGGACTTTTGGCAATCATTTTAACCTTTGACCTTTTATATTGTGCCAAATGTCCACTGTATGAGATGGGTTATCTAAATAGTAAAAGTCTGACCTTTTGTTCCCACTTTGAAAACGCAATTGTTTTCAAATCTCTACTTTTCTGACTAGTCTAGTACTAGTCTAGTACTGATACTACATACTTGGCAATATATTATTATTCTTTCCCATACATACATTCATGTATAACTTATTCTTAGTAGGGTACTAGTAATAACTGTTAGTAAAACTTATTTCATCTTTGATTCTTTTGCAAATACATTATTCTCTTTTTACTGGAAAACTTATCCTTAAACCGTAGATCTTATTCTTAGTATGTAGAAGTTAGGTAGATACTTTTTACAAAGTATAAGTATTATTACTTGGAAATTTCTCACAGTACTAACTAGTAGTACTATGTTCTTAGTACTATGTAGTTAGTATGTAAGATTGTAAAAAGTACCAGAAGATATTAATACTGACCCCTGAACTTGTTCGCTAAATCTTAATTTGATCTCTATGTGCTTTTCTTCCTCTCTCATTTCCTCATTGAGGATCAAAAAAACCCATAAAAATCTCAATGACTGCCACAAAACACATAGGACCGTATACTTCATACCACTGTAGGCCTAGTATACTTGTAAGGGATGATAAAAGCTATATAAACTACACTAGGCCAATGGGCATTAAAGCAAAAAGTAAAAAAAAAAATGCTTTTTATAGATATTGGTAAGTACTATCTATGTCTGTGTACTTTTTTGGCAATTTGGAGAAAGTTGAGAAAGTATTGGTTTCGAGGTAGTTTATTATATTTTATGAGCCTTTTTCCAGCACAAAGATATAATTCTCAAAATATAGACATTATTAATTTTCCACAAACTTTGTCTATTAAGAAAGTGTCCAATCATCAGATCAGATCAGATCAGATCAATTTGTTCAATTAACAAATGATTACCTACATAAATATTTGCAAATTATCACTTTTTATGAGAAAAATTCTGAGAAAAAGCTTAAATTATAAGCGAAAATCATTAAATAGGAAAATATTTTACTGAATTTATCAAATAAAATTACTTAAATTGTCAAATAAATTCG
>JAQIXA010001055.1:0-29684 GCA_034699045.1 Nanhermannia cf. coronata Gr-Ori-00579
AACTCACCCCCAATTAATCAAACCCTGGCATAAATATACTTAAAAAATGCATAATTTCCTATTTTTAGAGATATCCATATTTTTTGTGAAATTAAGCTAAATTGCGAGATTTTGGGGGTCAAAAAGAGTCGAAAAGGTGGACACTTTAAATCGGAGCCTTTTTAAATTGAAATTTATAAAATTTTAATGAAATGAAATTTTCAAGTTGTTTTGAGACCCGGTTCGAAAACTTGGATTTGGAGCGGATTTCTTTGCATTTTTCTTTTCCCTCTTATTTTTATCCCATTTACAACAGCCGGTTGTAAAGACAAGAAATTAGAATGTCCTTTATGTGGGTTTGTTTATGAGGCTGATAAGGATGTGATTCAAAATATACTTCATGTTTATGGTAAAGAAAAGAAATATAAAAATTTAAGACCCAATTATATCTAAAAATTTTGAAAATTCAGTGTTTTTAAATAAATGATTTGAAATAAAAGTATTTTGAACTTATTCTTAGGATTAGACTTACAGTTTACAGATACTAATGTACCCAATCTTTGTTTTGAGAATTTTTAATGTTAGCTTGATTGATTTCAAATTTCAAATTCTAAATAGGGCCATATTAAATAAGTAAGAATTCAAATCAAAGGATGAAGGTAATATCTATAAAGTTCTTAGAAAAATTGATAATTTTTTATGACTTTTCTTCAAAATGGAATATCAAATAAGTATAATATATCTAGTAGGATTCACAAAATACCTATGTTGATTTCCCAAAATCACAAAAAAAAAATTACACAAAATTCAATTTTTGCTATTTCCAAATGCTAACTTGTCAGAAAATCATCAATTTTTTAAGGTCAAACAAACCAAAAATTATTGAAGAGAGATCGCGCTTCTGCCTCTCTGTGGTTGGCAGCTACTATGCTTTATTGATGCCAAAAATCAAAAAAAAACTCAAATATTTTGGCAAAATTCAAAAATTTTACTAATTTTTAACATCATAGAAGCATAACCCAATTTAGGGATGAAATTGAAATTAAGCTTCACTAAGCCTTTTTATATATTTAGGTTAGGTTAGGGACTTGAATGAACAAATCGAATTTTTTTAATTTTAAAGCTTTTTAAGGTTTTAATAAAAGTGATATTCCTATCTCAATTCGAAATTTTAGATTTCCTCTTACAAGCTCTTCCTGATTATCCAATTTTTGTAGTGGTTTTCTTAACTTAAATTTCTATTTTGAAATCCTAGATTTTGTAATGCAATCAAATGGACTAGATAACCAAGATTTCAAAGTCAAGTATTCTAGTACCCTACATATTATGTAGTACTTTAATAAGTAGATGTAAAGTTATTTGAAGATTTTTTTAGTACGAGTATTCTTGAACATGATTTTGAAATTTTGAAATTTCGAATCTTCTTTTTCAAATTAGCTTTCAAAGAATTAACTTTGGGTTTAATGACCATATTACATCTAGAGGTTAAATATTTGATCTTATTTTAAGCAAATTTTCTTCCAGAAGATTTTAAATTCTAGCAATTATGAATACAGAAAGCAGTATGTAATTTACCGAAAATCACAAAACTATACTAAATGTAGCTAAACACTTAAGATTAGTTTAGATGGAGAATATCAATAGTAGGGTACAGTAATCGCATCAATACAATAGTAATGAATTTCAAATTTCCAACTTATTATTTGCTATGCAAGTCAAAGATCTAAGAGAAACTAAAGGCAAAATTTCAGACATAATTTTTTACTCTGACGCAAGATAGCAATTTTTTTCTTTTTTACACTGCATTTATGCAAATTTTGTCACTTTGTGACAGGTTTTTGAGTGGTAAAAACCACAGTATTTCGAGATGGTCCTTCTGACAAGACACCTTGATATTTTTATTTAGTTTTGGTATTTCACAAAATCAAGTTCATGGGGTACAAGAAGGACTTTTTCCAGACCACATTCCTGAAATCAAACTATAAATAAAAAAAAAACCCAAGTTCATTTTTCATATATCTATCAGTACAATATCCTGGAATTAGACTGGTATATCAAGTTATTAGTAGTTGAGTTACGTAATAAAATATGGGTAAAAACCCCATAATATCATTTATTTAACAATCCTTAAAATTACATACATATATATACAAATGTTCCTTACTTTATAATGAGTCATTTAATAAAATGTTTCAAGTATCTTAAGTATACGAGTAGATAATTGTAATTAAAATTGTAATAAAATAATTCGAGTTCTTAAAAGCTAAAGCGAGATACCTAAATAGTAATAGTCTTATATTTCGAAATAAATAAATAAACATAACAAAAAAAAATACTCATATAGTTGAAAACAACGATTCTTATATCTTATAATAACAATACACGACGATGGGTTCTTAAGATCTACTTACTTGTATGGTTTAAAAAGTATAAAAAGTTAATATCAAAAACTTATCACATTTCAATTAACAATTAATATATTTAGGTATTTGGTTTTTTATAATTTGAAAAAAACTGTAATCTACTAATCTATGTATTTAAAATTAGCTAAAATTGATTAGGACAACTACTCCTCATGATTCTGATCATTTAAAACTCTTAGAATATCTGGGTTGATTAATTTGTTACTATCTACAGATAAAAGGAAATCCAGATGATTGAATAGGTCGAGGTCAACTCTGTATTTCCCGATGAGACCTGGAAGTTCGGAGGCTAATCGGTCGATATCCTGGACAAAAATAAATAAAAAATTACATAAAATTCTATTTTGGATATTTTTTAACCTAACTTGTCAAAAAATCAGCAATTTTTTAAGGTCAAACAAACCAAAAAGCACAAAGAAAATCAAATATTTTGGAAAAATTCGAAAATTTTACTAATTTTTAACATGGCAGACATAGGGGTAAAGTAAACCCAACAATATAGAGATAAATTCAACCAATATAGGGATGAAATTAACCTTAACCTAAGCCTTTTTATATATTTAGGGACTCTTTAATGAACAAATAAAATTTTTTTTAATTTTAGAGCTATTTAGGATTTTAATAGTGATATTCTTATCTCAATTCGAAATTTTAGATACCTTTTCTTTTTCAAAATATATCCTATAGATCTAGATCATGTAATCAAATCATAAACGAAATCTAGGATTTCAAAACGAAAGTTAATAATGGTATTCTGATCTCAATTTATTTTCAATTTGAAATCCTAGATTTCGTTCAAATTTGATTACAAAATCTAGGATTTCGACATTTCAATTTGGGATAAGAATACCGTTAGATATAAGATTATAAAAATATACAAAATTTGATCTTTTCTAATTCATAATTGACACTATTCACTATCAGTAGGCTACTGACAGTAGCTTATAGCTCGGTAAGATTAAAAAAGCTTTCGATTTAATTTAATTTCATCCCTATTTGGTTGAATTTGCCCTATATTTTGGTCTAACTTTAACCCTGTATGAAATTAACCCATAATTTTTTCAAATTCTGACCTAAACTAAACTAAACTATAAAAATTTTGAGTTAATTCCATACTGAGGTTAAGTTCGACCAAAAATATAGAGGAAAATTCACCCAAAATAGGGATGAAATTTAACTATCAGTAAAATCTTAAATATACTATGTAGGACATGATATAGACCAATGGTTTATAATATGCAATGGTAATATGCAAATTTTAAGACAAGTTTCAATCAAAATTTCAAAAATTTTTGAAAAAATTTCTAAAAAAATTACCTTTGGCACAATCAACCAGTCATTATCTCCGTAAAAAATGGCAACTTTTGCAGTCACTTTCGACAAATCATAAATGGGGACCTGAGTTTGTCCATATTTTTCATAATTTATCTTAGGCCCGTGGTCATAAGCTCGGAAATCTTTGGCCAAAATTAAATGAGCAAAATGAGTAATAGTCCTATAACTTGTGCTTGATGGCAAGTGTTGAAGTATGATGGGTAATTGTTTCTGTAAAAAAAATAGAAAAAAAATTTAGTCATCCAAAATCAAAATTTTCAGAAAGTTTCAAGTTTTAAATACTCAAATATTGTGCTATACTTTGTATTATGTAGGAATTTGATTAGATTGAGATTCTGTTTGCATTTTGTAGGCGTATCCTTCATATTTATCTTTAAATATGTCTCTACTTTTTAATACCTAATGTATCTATACTATACTATGTAATTCTGTATTGGATTTATCAACAATTTTGTTTATTTATACTCGATGAAAGGACAAATTATTAAAAGAACCCGACAATCTACTACGAAGTTGACAGACTTCATTATAAACGCTGTAATTGTTTAAATTATATATCATCTCTTATACTTACAAATTATTGATAAATTTTCGAGATTTGTTCTCATTTAAGTAGATACTTTACAGCCTAAGTAGATACTTTACAGTACTACCTAAGTATTGTACTTTACCAATAATAACAAAATCAAATATTGATTAAATATCTTTCCTATGACTCGGCTCAACTATTTCTAATTATAATCCAATCAAATAACAACTAATAAACTAGTTGTAAGTCCTCAAAAAAAGCTCGAAAAGTTGCAAAAATTCTGATAATCTTATATTCAATATTTTCTTTATAAAGAATGTAGTGTACTGTCTTTATAAACAAGTTTGCTTGTAGTACTTTTTTAAGTACCCTACACTATACATATATGTAAGTAAACTTACGTAACTTTTCTTGACAAAAATAAATTTGCCAAATGGAAGAAGTTTGAGGTTGCAAAATCTCGATAAAATCTTAAAAAAATCGTATTATTGAGCTTAAAATACCTCATATATTTCTGTATACTCGTATTTAAAGGATATGTTCGGGTTCTAATGAGTATTTTGGCCTTTATATGAGGTTTAGCATGTAATAAAGGCCTGAAAGCCGAATATATCCTTTTCCCTATTTTTTCAATTCAAAAAGTTGAATTTTTCTTAAAAATAGTATGAATAGGGTACTTACGAGTAGAAATGGAAAAATTTAGGCCAGTGTCAGTGCCCTATCTAAAGATAAGTACTCTTTTTAAGATATATGACATGAATTACACAAATATGTAGAGACCTATACAACGGTAAGTATTTACTATGATTTTTATCTGATTTAAAGCTCTAAATTTTGTTTTTTAACCTTTAACAAGTTGATTTGCGTAAATGAAATGACACACAATATGGCATAAACATTAAGATTACATAATTTTTTCAAAAATCTAAAACTATCTACCTACTAAATTAATCAATTTTTCAAAGAATTTGCATACGCACTTGTATAAGTATTAAGTATATGTGTGTACGCACGCATTTTTGGGGAATATTAGATCATAAATTATGTAAACTACATTTTCTAGATACTAATCTGTATAATATGCTCTAAGTATTAGTAGGGTACATATGTACTACAGATAGTACAAGTACTTAGGATTAAGTAGTTGATAGTGTGAATATAAATATTGATATAAAAAGTGGGTTTGACCGACCTTATTGAGTTGTTCAACGTTAAATCCGCAGATGAGAAAAAATAAATTATAATAAAATTGCTGGAAAGTGATATCAGCAATTCCGAGACAGTGACCAATCAGTTCTAGTATCCCACCACTGGGCAGTATTTCAAGTCCAATTATATCTTCCTAAAATGGAAAAAAAATACATAAATTAAGACATAAACAACTGTAAATTATCGTACAGCTTGAGAAAAGGGTCTTTAGACTATCTCTAATGCTTACAAGGCCATTGTTGTATACAAGGTTATTAAGTGCAAGCTTTCACAAAATTTCAAATTTCTATCAAAATTTCCCAAAATTTTGGCAGAAAATTTACATTTTTCTAAAACTCTTGAGGATTTCAAGATTTGAAATGAGGTGTTTTTTATGGAATTATAAATTTTAAAATTGAGTGTCTTAAAAACTAAGAATAGTCATACCCTATGACCCTATGACCCTATGTATCTGTATAAGTACAGTAGATCACATATTTTTAAGATAATTTGATAATAAGTCTTACAAATTGTTCGCAGATTGGAGCAAAAAATCGGAGTGGTGATATCATATTATGAACGTACTGCAAAAGATTAAAAGATCAATTAATATGGTTGTAATTAAGTAAATAATTATGAGTTTATGAGCACTTACAACTGCTGGTCCCAAGGCTATCTGTAAATTATAAATATAGGAAATAAAATCAATGAATTATAAGGAGAAATCTTGAAATTTTTGCATTCATTATGCCATCCTAATATGTTATGTGATGATTTATTTGTTTTTCTTACCATTTTGTCGATCTTTTGATTATATTCTGGTCTCATTGAGAGTGCTATGAAGAACATTGCACAACCCATACTGAAATTATGGAAAGAAATATAAATTATGTTGTATTTTACAGATATTTTAATTCAAAATCTTTTAAAATGCTAAAAATTGTAAAATCTGACGTACCTGTGACCAATCCAGGAAATTTTTGATTGACCTGACACTTCAAGGGCTTTGTTTATAGAGGCTGGAACATCGTAATATCCCATTTCATGAAAACTATCAGAGAAATGAATGATAAAATATGAATGGAATTTTCGAGATTTATTGCATTTTTATTATTACCCTACTATTACATATAGATCAAGAGTCAAGAGGTCAAAATAAACGTTATTTGAGATGACTAATTATTAGCTAAGAATAATGCTTGATTTTGAACAATTTCAAAACTAGGTCAATATATTATTCAGACCTCTAGGTCATCTCAAAGATTCTGGAAATTTTGTAAAATTTTGTAAGGTTCATTTTACATACTTTATTCCAAAAAGGATTCTTAAGATACTACCTACTTGATTTGATACTCGATCTTAAATTTTTGATGCCTAATTTTAAATTCATGAGTAAGAGATGGATATTAATAGATCTAAATTTTAAAAATTTGCTATTTTATGTCGTAACAAAACTAAAGGTAAGCTAAGTTTTGAAAAATTTTCGAAAATTAGGTGGGTACTGATATTTATGCATAGAATAGATCAAGTTCTTAAGGCACTGATTTAATTGATATAGTTCTCATAACTTTAAGCTAATTTTGCGAGAAAATGTCGATTTTTTCGTAAAATGGTAGGATACTTTAAAAAAATAATAAGTATTCTTGACCTTGCTTGATTATATAATCAGATCATGTATATTTTAATTTACCTAAATTCCCAAAATTTCCTCGATTTTGGATTGAGACTTGTATGTCTCTTTGAAAGCTTCGAACCTCTCGAATTCCCTAGCCAAACATCAAAGCCCATATCTGCTAATAGAAAAGCTGCAAAGAAAAAAAATTTATAAAAAAATTATAATTATAAATAATATGTAGTTTTAGAATGTCTTGGGGTAAATAGATCCCCAAGATCAAGATAAGAGATACAAATAAGCACACATGTAACTCAAGTACTTATATAAAAATACTTGCACTTGTAATTGGTACTACATTGTAGAATGTAAACATTCGATTCAAATATATTTCACTAGTACAAGGTCATTTGAAAGTAAGTACATAAAATATACCTACACATAAAATAGTAACCCTATAATAGTATTGTATACTTACGGAGGGAATTCTCAGACGAGTTTACAAGAAAATCTGCACAAGATCCCAATAGTCCATGTTGTAGGAAAATAACTCGTTTTGAACTACTACTACTGCTAGTACTACTATTAGTTGAATCAACTTTTTTGCCATGCTTGATCCTCACTGCTGTTAAGATATAACCATCTTCTGTAATTATTTCATGGGTTTCTACTGGATAACCATACTTGGTGATTAATTGCGTCTAAAATTGAGGAAAAAATAAGGAAATTAACATCAAAATTGCAACTCAAGTCCCTTATTATAGTAATAAGTGGAGAACAAAGAAGTTATTGAGATTGAGTAGAAAAAAAGCTAGAAATCCAGTTTACTTTATAGTTACTTTATGGCTACAAACTTGGCCAGATTTGATCGCAAAATGGGCCAAATTGAGCCATACAATACGAGATGTGGTCAGGAAATTTGGCCTGAAATAGCACAAGTACCCTACCTAATGGTAAGATGGGTATTTTGTGTATATAGGGTTCAAAATATGATTATTGTCCTTTCTAAAGCCCTCATTTTGACCCTACTACTGTATACTAGTATTCTAGTGGATATATTTAGACTATTCAAGGACGCCGAAAAATACCTCCAAATTCAACCCCAAAAACATAAACTACGACACTACTAGTAGGTACATACGATCATGAATCAGAGTCTATTTTAAGAAAATTTTCAAGTTTTTGTAAATTTTTAAAGCCTAGACTTTACAATTTTGAAAATTTTTAACTGGTTTAAAGACCGGCTAAATTTCTAGAAATTTTTTTAAAATTTTTCAAAATTTTGTACTTACAATTGTAAGGCCACTGTCTGGATGCTCGGTGATACATTTCTCACACTGTTCATTTATAAAAGTGTCAGCATTCTCAAGTAATGATGGATTTAGAGGTAAATAAAATTGAAAAGTTTTGAAGGTACTGTAATGTAATAAAGATGATAATTAATTAGTAATTAGTCTCAAGTGTATTATAGTAGTATAAGTAAATACATACCTTTTAATAAATCTTAAAAGATTGGATGAGAAATACGATGTGAACATTATGATTGTTGAGCTCATACTAGAGCCTTTTGGGGCAAAATTTTTCAAACTTATTCAACTACACCAATACAATACTAACACAACGTAGTTTTACTAGTACAAACAAGTACAGTACAAGTATCTATGTATATTATAATGTATCTTTTAATCCTATATAGACTTAGGTACCTAAGTCTATATAACAACTTTTTGCTCGAAATCGATACTTTTAACTCTTATACAAAAGTACATACACTTTATACATGAATAGTAGAAAAATGATACATAAAAGTTAACTATTTACAATCGTTTACTTATATAGGGTATACAAGTATCTATATTCTATAATATCTGAAGGCGAGGCTGGTTCACAAGGGAAAACACACACTTTATTCGATAATAGTTCGATAATTTTTTCTATCAATTATAGAACTTGTAGAACTAGCCGACAATCAAAATCAATTGAAATCAAATGTATTTTAACTTTTATTAACTTGTATAATCTAATGTAGTGTATTTTAAGTGATTTTAGAAAAAATATACTCTTTTTTCCAAAGAACCAGATAAAGAACTACCCAGATACAATTTAGATAATGCACAAAATCACAAAAGAAGATAATTTCAAGATAATTACTTAATTGTATCAGCGTTTTTAATGCAATTAGGTAGTGAAATTTTTATGGAAAAAATTCAAGAACTTTTTATTTACATGGGTTTCCCCCAGGGTTAAAATTATTTAGTTTGAACCAATTTTACAAAGTCAAGTTTACAGTGTAAGGTACGTACTGATATAATGATGTAGTAAACTAGTCTTGATCACGATTTTATACTTTAATTATTGAGTAATATCTGTACGTAATTTGTCAATTAAAATCTGGATGTTTTGAGTCTTGTTTCATTTTACTACAAGTACTACCTACTTGAGTTATTAGACGTAATTTTATACATTACCCTACCTACTGCCTACTGAAATATTTACACATTTTTTAATTAGTCTCATTTAAATGTGTATTTCGGGTTATCATCGTTATCTCGACCGGTCTAGTTATTAGACTTACTGTAGATCAATGGTAATTGATAATTGCTGGTATTTAAATAACCCTTGTATATGATATGATATCAAATTGATTGATAAATTTCAAAATCAAAACAATCTTTTATCTATATAGATACTCGTCTACTACGTTTTATTTATCCTCGTTCTGGAAAAATAAAAATGAGAAATGATGACAAGTAGAGATAAGGGCCCCGATTTCAGCCAATCAAATTCATACCTTACTAACTACATAGTACTACTATAGTACTAGTAAGTATGCGGAAAAAGTTTTTAAAAATGATAAAAATCCAACCCACACATCAGCCAATACAAGTAGTCGTAAGTGGTAATAAATATTATTTAGATCAGAATCAAAATTTGATTGACTTATCGCGATTTCTTGATGAATTAACTAGGACACTACTCGTATACTTACTGGAAAATGATACTTGAGTATCATCAATCGAGTCTTTGTTGGAAATTTAAGATTAATTTAATTAAAAAGTTCTTGAAATTGGCCAATATTCTGATGATAAACTTAAAAAGTTATTCTAAATGTAGTACTATTAATGTGTCTAATGTAGAATATCTCAATTTTAATTATATTAGTTTTTTCGAGACTTGCTTTTTGATATTGAGAATTGAGATAAACCCTTAAATTATCCAGTAAGTATTTCCAGAGTTCATTTATTATTCATCGATATGAAGAACTCGATCGATTTATAAGCAATATTATTCTATACATTTACAGAAATATATAAAACTTATAGTTAGGTAGGTATTTATAGTCTTGGTCATTTTTGTTTAGGTTATAAATGTACACTACATAAACAAGAAACAAGATATTTAAGTCAGAAAAATTTTATTTAAAAAAAAATTTCTAATCCTACTTACCTACATTATACTTTTCTCAAGACTGAAATGATAACTTTTGAAAATTTTGTCTAAAATCTCGTTGATTTTCGATTAATCGACACTTTAAAAGTTACTTTTTTAGGTACTAAATCTCAAAGTAGGTAAGTAGATACTTTTGTAATTTATTGAAAAATTAGGCTTATAATTATTATCTAACTAATTTACCTTATCTTATCCAATAATTGAAATGATTGACAATTTCATAGTAGACTTCTTAAATGCCAACTAAGCGTTGTTGAACCAAAATATTGACCAAATATTTATATGCAGATACATGAACCTTTTGTTGATTTGCTTTTTTTGTCAAAAATAGATATAGGGTACCCTGTATACAGAGTAGGTAAATGTAGTAGTTTTAATTTTGTAGATTTTGTCATGATTGAAGTAAATTACCTGTAGTAAGTAGGTACCTAATCATTTCATTTAAAAATTCGATATTCTGAAATTCTGAAATTCTGAAGAAATGTGAAGGCTTGCTTGTTTTGAAAACCATGATGAGACATTTCCTTAAACATACTGATACTTTTAAGTAAATTATTAGCTTGTGTTATACTATATATGACTATTTATTATGACTCAAAGCTTATTACCATATTTAGTGAAACGTGTAGTGTAGTGTAGTATAAGGTATTTAAGTAATTATTTATATTTATGAAGTACGTTATATTATAGACTTATTTATTTATGAATTATATGATCGATTTTATTGAAATTTTCACGAGACTTTCTTATCTCTAATCATACCTAACTAATACTAGTAGTAAGTGCTTAAGCCTTAAACATTTTCACTGAAAGGAATTTAACTCCAAGTTAGCAGTGAAGTATACCTACTATATACTGTTCTTGAGTTTAATCATACGTAGATTTAAAGTCTTGTAAAAATCGTTTAGAACGCGGTAAAATAGTCATTCCTTATCTTAAGATTTATTTGTAATTGTTCAAAATGCAAAAATACAAAAATACAAAAACAAAATTAGTTTTCTAGGTAGATTATACAGTAATGATATACCATATTAACATAGGTACCTAGATCTTTACACGTAACTAAAGTCTCGTTTTTTATCAGATCATATTCAAAAATTGCGTTTCTAAATCTAAATTTCAGAGGTACCCTATATACTGTTATTATAATATGTGTATAGTACATTATACATACATAAATTTTTAGAAAAATTCTCAATTTCTCTAAGGTCATGGAAAACTGTCTACATGCATGCTCAAGTACCTACTCAAAGTAATTTGTATTGCCCAACCAGTGAGCACATTTTAGACTAATACTGTAGTTATAAAGCATTTTAATTTTCGAATAAACTAAATACGAATTTAAGACATTTTCTATAACCTAAATTAGTTATCTCTTTGAGTCTTGAGTTAAAACGAAAAAAAGATGATTCATTCCATTAATATCGTATTATAAATATAAAGGATCAGTAAGTACAATTTTTCGGATCGTTGAGAATTTGATAAATATTGCTTATGTAAATACTACTAGTACTCGTAGTATAGTACTTTAGTATTGATATTAATTGGAACGAGCTAAAAAGTAGGATGGGACTGGACATGTCCTTAATTGTCAACTATCTATCAGTATATTGATACATATTTACTTAATTATTACAAATATTTTCATAATTATTAGGTATTGCTCAACTCTCAATTCAATTCAAATCTATAACTATAAGCGATAAGATTTTTCGAGAAATATTCCATTATTCGAATATTTACACAAGATCTGATCAGAGTTATATTTAATGAAAGGAATTATTTTGTCATCTAAAAAACGTGGCAATGAAAAAATCCAATAAGATTTATAAGATTTTTTGAAATCCTGATTACATCACTAATACAATCTATCCGATATACTGGATTTAAAAATTCGATAAAATGAATTACACTGCTCGTATTACAGATACTTATTGAATGTACCTATAATAGTCTACGATCTTTAAGCTTTTTATTTCACACATCATTTTAGCTGGAAACTGAAATTGATTCAAAAATTCGAACTATACTACCCTCCAAATCTGTCTGCCCTTTCTATTTACTTTTTAGATCGCAAAAATAGACTTAAATTAATTACCAGATTTAGTCTAAAAACATGAAATTTGAAAGTTTTTAAATGGAAAATAAGCTAATTTTTGCAAAACTAGTCCTTTATCTGCAATATACAGTAAGATAATTTCCTTATTTTGGTTATTTATAGCTTTTTACTTCTTAATTTCGTGAGGAATATTGAAAATTTAATCAAAAAATCGTTTTTATCATGAGAAAGATTGAGATCTTTAAATCTAAAATGTGTCAAATTTTACAAGAATGTAACTCTTAATGACATTCAGATACTAGTATAATATACTATGTAATCCAAAAATATAAGAAAAAATATCTTTTGAATTGAAAATTTTTGAGACTTTGGAAATGGTTTGCATCCTTTTATTTTGACCTCAATTTCGAAATTTTGATGTGTAATGGATAAAACATTGATTTTTTTCCATAATGAGATTAAACGAGTTAATTAATTAACAAAGTGATACATTATAGTATTAAATACTTTGTACATATGTAAATAAACAAAATATAAAAAATCCCCATAATCATAATGAAAGTAAGGGTTTGTACGACAAAGTTATTGTTTTATTTTGATAAAGGTTTATTGATGTCCAGTTGATTTGACTTGACTCGAATTTTTTTTATCTATAATTTGTCAACTCAATAAATGAAAATGCGATTTATAATTGGTCAGCTTTGTTTAAAAAAAAGGGTCAAAGCTCTTATGACTTTTTGTACATAGTGTATTATCATTGATTCAACAATTAGGTAATCGTAAGGAAATGAGAATTTTGAAATTTATGACTGATCACTGTAAGATTAACTGCCTTAATTGTAAACTTAGGATTAACTCAAATCTAGATCAGTAAAATTGAACGAATTTTGACCAAAATATATTTAAATCGATCTCAAAAGTATCTTAATGAAATGAGTTACATTCTTGTAACTCTTTAGTTTTAAAGATCACAATTTTACACATAAAAAAACCATTTTTTGATAAAAATTTCAATAATTTCTCAAGAAATTAAGTAGTAAAAAGCTATAAATTACCAAAAATACGAAAATTATCTTACTGTATATTCTCAGAGTATACCAACATATACAGATACAAATGATTAGAGGAAATAGTTTAGAAAAAACAAATTTTTTTTGAATCAATACTGGTAATAACACGGCAAAATTTTTCAGAATTTTTTCTAGAGAATCACTGTCTAAATCACTACCTAACTTCGTTCTTCATTCATAGAGATATATTTCAGATACTAAAATATTATAGAGCAAATGCAAAAATGACCAAAATTTTGTAGAATTTATGTACCTAAATGTAATATGTAATACCTTATTATAACGAAATAAAGCTTATTAATGAATAAACACGATGTAGGGTATATGTTCCAAGTTAATAGATAAATTTTCTTAGATTTAGATTTAAGGAAAATATTGTACCAGGATTGGTTTGAATTTTTACGATAAAATTAATAGCTTTATTGCTCTCATTTTTTTATTACTTTTTTTGCAAAATCTTAATCTCAAGACTTTTTATATACATTTTAGTAATTTTAGCAATATGTACATAGTATCATATCATTATTAATATTTAGTAGGTACATACTTACTCTTAATTCTGCTAGTTATTCATAAATGAATAGTGCTATTGATCATAAAATTATCTTGAAAAATTAGGTAGGTAGGTACATAAAATCTATATCTTATACTTATTACGTTTTTATACATAAAATTAAACTTTGTGTTACACATTTACTTTTGAAATTTACTTGGGTTAAAAGTAGGTACTTAAAGCATCAAGTTTTAATTAATTAAAGATATTCGGTAGGTACAAAGGATTAACTACTACTAGTACATACTAGGTATTTATGTTATTATTACTAAAATTAAAATACTTTTTTGTATTTTTATAGTAAAATTCCTATATCTATTCTATTCTATATACTCTAATCTAAATACTCTGTATAATATGTAGGTAATTAAATATTTATCGATATTTTAAAATCTACCTACATCACAAATCTTCGAGGACTTTGAGCACATCTTTGTAGAGTAAAATATCACAATTTTTGGCCCATAAAAAGTCGCTATGATTAAAATATCTTGTTTTCGATTTACTTTTGGTGATCACACGAGGTAATTCAGAGGCGAGTCTTTCCACATCCTGTGTAAAAATATTCACAAAAATTTTGATTAAAATCAGATCAAATATCTACTCATTTACTATATTATATATCAGCTTTGAAAAACCTCTTTTTGACTCAATTTTACTGATAGTAGTGAAATATTAGTAAAATTGAAGACTAAAATTGGTTTATAAGAACTGATTCAAGCTTAATAAGCAATTAGGTTATCAAGAAATCGATCAAAATATCTGGAAACTAAGAATTTGTTCAAATGCATCTGTAAAAATTTCAACTGGATGCATGCAGTTCATACAAACACAAACTAATTGAAAAGTAAATTTGCAAATTTTCGTCTGTCATTTAATTATGTGACTTCTTTTTGACCTAATTTTGCCTTATTGTGGAAATTTTGTCAAAAAGTTCATAATTTTTTTAAGGTAATTAAATTAGTTACTAAAAGAATTAAAGATAATTACTAATGTATGTACCTTTGCATTAACGAGGAAATCATTTTCGCTGTAAAACAGAGCAACTGGGCAAGTGACTTTTGAGAGATCATAATTTGGAGGCTCTTCAGCTCCATAAACTTTCAGATTTTCAGATTTCGAGCCAAAATCATAAGCTGAGAATTTTTTCGAACGAGCTAATTTCGTATAATGAACTATAGACCTGGATGAGGCACACACTGGGTAATGTTGTAAAATAATTGGTAATTGTTTCTAGTAATAAAAAGTTCAATAAATTAGTATATTTCAAAATAATTTTACATTTTTCCAAAAACTTACGACATTCATTTGCTCAAAATTGAAGCCCATGACACTGTGTAACATTCCCCAAAATGATTTTTGAATTTCGATATTAGCCACTCCAATATATTTACCCAAAATTTCGTAAATATTTAAAGGTCCTCTGGGTAAAAATTCTGGTCCTACGAGGGATTCGATTTGAGTTGCAAATGGGGTTAAATAGTAAATCGGGGATGTCATATTGCTCACCTAAAAACATCAAAAATTGTACAATTAGTTAATTTATACCTCAAATTGGTCAAGAATTCAAAATTTTCTGAAAAATTGCCCATTCAAATCAAAGCTCAATTTTGGTTGCATTAGAGTTGATTAAATTTCAAAATCAAATTTTAAACATTATGAAATTATGTAGTTTAAAAGGATATAATCCGCTTTCAGGCCTTTACTCTTTACCATGTAAAAACTCATATAAAGGCCAGAAAGCTCATTATAATTTAACACACATAGATATCATTTAGCTAAATTGATTCTGGATATTCCTTCAAAATCCAGGTAATTTTTGAAAGAAAAAAAAGATTTTTTGCTACCTTTCAAACTTTCTTTGAAATTTTTGGCAAATTTTTAAAGGTAAATTTTAAAATGTTGTAGAACTTACGTATGTAGCAGGGGCTAATGCAATCTAGGATCATTTCAAAAATAGTTAAATAGTTAGATTAAAACTCAATTGAAAATAAAGTTATTTAGGGTACTTACCATTCCATTAATTTTATTATTGTATTCTGGGTTTAACGATAGAGCCACAAAGAACATTGCACAACCCATACTACAGAATAGAAATAAAGAAATTTTAAAATAGAAACACTAATAATAGCTCATATGTTATACTCGTATGATTCAAATTCATGATAAAATTAAATCAAAATTTATCGTTAATTTTACCTATGACCAATCCAGGACAAATTTTTCTGACCAGAAACTTCAAGTGCTTTATCAATCATTATTGGAACGTCGATCATACCCATCTCATCCCAGCTAAAGAAATTTTCAAAATTGTAAAATCAGCAGAAATTCGAAACCTATTAAGGATCAAAATTAGTCTGGAGACTTACCTAAATTTCCAAAAGTCAGGATTTTTTGGATGTAGCCAAAAATGTGAAGTATATTTGGTTCCTCGAGCATTTCCAAGCCAAACATCGTAATTTTGGTCAGCCAATATAAATGCTATAAAAATCAAATTTTTAAACCTACAACAACTTTTAAAGGTATATTTTGTATGCAAAGAATCATTTTATTAGCCCATTTTGAACTTTTGGAGCAATTTTGGAAAATTTCAAACCATTTTTTAGAAATCATTTTTTAGAATTTTGAAAAATCGAAAATCTTGTAAAATTTCGAAAATATTTTACTTTTACGATTACTTCTATAGGTTTATTAGTAATGACTTTTTCTTACCTAAAGATTTATCAGTCGTATTAAGAATCCAATCAGCCCAAGAACCAAGAAGTCCATGTTGTAACCAAATAACTTTTTTTCCAGGACAAGGTGGGCATTTTCTACTTCCGGTGATTCGAAAAACAGTCAAAATATATCCATCAGATGAGACGATTTTGTAACTCTCCAGGGTATACCCATGTTTCTTTACGATTTGCTCCTGAAATATTGAGAAAATACAATATTACTCAATATCAACATAATAATCTATACGAGTATTATGTAATATCAAGTCTCAAGATAAACTTGAATCAAGATAGACTCAAGAATAAAGAAAGTTTGATTAAAAACTAGTATTACTAGAGAATACCAGCACAATACACTTATCATTGGGTAATAGCTAAGGTACCCACCCTACCTATATGAAGTAGGTTTTAGAATTTTGAATACGATTTAGCATGCTTATAAGTTTGATTTTTGATTTTTTGAGTTTTCTATATTTGCTATATCTAATAGACACTTTTGCTAAAAATGAAAAAATTTCAAAATCTTGTCAAGAACTTAAATTGCCACTATGTACCCTTGAATTTTGCAAACAATTTTTAAACAATTTTTAGAACTTTCAGTTCTTAAAATCTGAATCATTCCAATTTATTGTGTCTATTGACCTTTGGTATTTTATTAAGAATGGATACCTCATCTATGTACAAGCAAAAAATACGAATTTTATATACTTAACCTTTTAAATTGGCCAATAAACTATAAATTGACTTACCTATTTTAAAAGTTGACACTTGATATTGAATCAAGGTTAATAAAACTAATCTGTATGCTATCTACTACTATACTGTTTTGAAGTTTTTAAAATGCTTATCTAATCGACAAATATTAAAAATAAATCTTACTGGAGTTAATCCAGAATCCGGATGTTGATCTCGACTTTTCGAAAATATCAAATCTTGAAATTTCTCAGGTAAAAGTTTCGTTGCTGAATTGAGAAAATTTGAAAACCTATCTTGAATCACTAGGCTTTCAAACATGTTATTTTTAAGCACAAAAAAACACAACTAAAAGGATAAAAAATTGAAAAACTTGTACAATTTTTGGAATGTTTAAAACTGATATTGTACTGATGAAATGTAAATTGTGAATGATCTCGGTGTAATTGATTGATGTAATTTTAAACTTTTGATTTCGATTAAAAATTCTCTTAAAAAAATGGTTTTATAACACCCCTTCTATTTTAATCTAATCTTTATTTGTTGGAAAATACATATACCCGAGACACAGTGCACGTGGCATACTTAATACAAATTATATTAATTAACTAGTTACTTACGAGTATATAGTATATACTGACTCCCTCGTATGATTTCTCTGTAAAAGTCTGAAGTCTAAAAAATCTACACTTGTTACTTATATAAAAATAGTAGCAAAAGCAAAGCTTGTTTAACTGTCATTTTGATGTGTAGCACCAAGTTTAGATAGCTCTCAATTCAAAGTTTAAGTTAAGTCAGATTAGGTTAGGATTTTAAAAAAATTTGGTTAATTTCATACAGGAGTAAATTTAGGATTAGACCAAAAATATAAGGATATATTCAACTAAAATTTTAATACATACTTGTATAAAGGGATGAATGTGAGCTAGTGTAGGATCATCTAAATTTCGAAAAAAATTGAATATTTTCAGTCTTTTAAAGAAACTGGAATTAGAAAATTTTATCTGATTCTAACTGAAATACCTACTGATATACTCGTACTCGTAAGGTACCTATGTCAAAAAAACTAGACCCATTCTGTAATTGTACAGTTATCTATAGGTATTAAACCTCAAAAACTCAAAAATTACTAAATATCAGTAGGTATACCATACCTATAGATATAAAGAATATCTTTGGGTTATAATGGGCTTTCTGGCCTTTATACCATATGAGGTTTAGAATGTAAAGTCGAAAATATTCTTTAAATGATTATAGTAGGGTCCTACTAATTGAAACTTTTGACAGTATTTTTACTGGTATATAAAAATTCTAATTTCTTATCTAAAACGTAAAGACTAATATGTAGGTAGGGTACTGATACTTTGTATTTTGAGTTTTGATAAAAATGCGAGCTAAAGCCCGACTCTGTCTGTCTACAAAACATCTTTTTAAATGCACCTACTATACTACTCTGGTGATACTGAATGTCCAATCATAGTCTCGGTAGATCAAACCTTTCTCTGCCTTTTTTTCCTCAAGTTATTTTGACCTTTTGATAAACACAAAAATACAATACACTTGATTGTATTGATACTATAGGCTTTTCAATTAATATTAATGCCTACTAATCATAAGTATTTGTATCTATATCTATATAGGTATATCTATTACACTCATACTTAGATATGATTAATTATTATTTAATATTTAACTAACTTGATAGTTGATACTGATATGATTATTTTTTACATTCGAGATAAATATCTGTACAAATACCTATACAAGTACCTACAAAAATATAAGATAAACTATGAGCATTAACGTCACCGATATTGTCTGAAATAAATGCCCTTTTAAACTTTTAAATTAAAAAATCATAATCAAGTTATACTTACCTAGTAAGTAAAGGTTATTAGGTATTAGTTATTTGGTAGGTTTTAGAATGAAAATATTTTTATCTTGAGTAATCTCAACGTAAATTGTAAATTCAAAATATTTTTTTAGAGATTATTTAATACCGAAAATCGTAAGATAAATCTTTATGTTAATTTTTTGATAAATAATCTTTATGGTAGGCAAGTACTGATAGCAAGGATATGTTAATAGGCCAATCCTTAAATTATTTAAATCTCAATCTAAAAAATATTTTCATTTCAAATTACCTACTTGATCCTAAGTTCATAAGTTGAGTATCTGTAATGTGTATTAATTATATAACCTATTTATTAATGAATAACTTATTTCATTCAAGTATGAAATTAAAAACGATAATTAATGTTAAAATGAACTTTATCTATAATTTATTAGTATTTCCCAACTAATGCTATTGCCAGCTAATTATATTTAGAATTCAAACGCAATTAACTTAACTACATTGATAAATATTTTAATTTATATAGAAAAAACTTAATACTGTTTCATGATTTCCATAATTTGATTATAGAGCAAAGTATCGGCATCAATCGCAATTGCAAAATCTGCAATAAAATTTATATTTCTTTTAAAAAGATCCAGCTAAATGTGCAGTTTTAAAAATTAATAATTTTACCCAAATGAGTAAATAAAGGATCTGAGACTTGATAAGCTCCAATTAAGTTTGGTAAAGCATCAGCTAATCGTAGAGCATCCTGAAATAATTTATTAATGATATGTTTTTAGATTAGTATACAAATTCAGTTTTAAAAATTGAAATTTTTACTTACCGAAATTGCAATTAAAACATCGTTACTTCCATAATGTAATGAGACGGGTGCTGAAATTTTGGACAGGTCATACAAGGGTGGCGTTTCTTGACCATATTTTTCAAGATTTCCTTTCAAACCATGATTGAATTGTTTGAAAGATTTTGAGTTTACTAATTGAGCATAGTGCACAATAGCACGAGCTGATGATCCAGATGGGCTAAAAATGTAGATCATAAAAAAATAGTATAATTTTTTGTATTTTCATAATTATCTGGTTCAAAATGCCTCTAAATTAAGAGGTAGAAAATACCAAAATTTGGATCGAAAGCTAGAGTTTTTTTAGTTATGTAAAAAAAAAAGTTTTAAGGTCACAAGAAATGTTTTTTCGTGTAACTGATCTTTCAAAGAATTGATTTTTTTTGCATCTGGAAATCTGGTATTAGGGAAATTATCCGGATAAAGAATCATGGTGTAAAAATGAATTCAGAAATTGAGATATTTTTCAAATCAAAAACTGCAAAATACTCAAATTATGACCAAAATTTGACCCAAAATTAGGTATTTAGTTGATCACAAACATAACTGATCTGATAATCTTATAAATTGATTAAGTAGGGTACTCGTAATTGTAATTACATATGTTGAAGCATGACAGGAAGTTGTGTCCTATTCAATTGAGGTGAATTATATCCAGAAATCAGGAAAATGATATTTGCACAAAGTTCTTGAATTGGACTTGTTTCTGAACAAGTCAGACGACCCAGCATTTCCATCAATTCTGAAGTTGGTAAAAATTCATTATACCCAACCAGAGCAAGAATTTTCTGAATCAAAATTTCAAAAATCAAAAAATTTCAAAATGCTAATTAAGTATTATAATTATAGGCACTTCTAGGTCATTCGCAATTGGTGCTAGTAACTTTATAGGGCTCCACATTTGATCGATAAAAGCTGCAGGGCCTAAATATTTCAAAATATTAAAAAACTTAATATAGGTAGTTTAATAAATTAGGTAGGTATACCTAGACCAAACATGGCTTTGATTTTTTGATTGTAAAATACGTGAGTAGAAGCTCCAACGAAGAAGGTTGTTGACCCCATACTATGGCCTTCAGAGGTCAAAATTTAGGAAAAAAATACTCATATTAAAGTTATTTATTAACATACCAATCCAAAATAAACTGTCTTGACCAGAGACATCAAGGGCATAATCAATCACTGCTGGGAAGTCATAAACTCCCATTTCATTCCAGCTAAAATTAAGATATTATATTTAGAGTTTTTTTTCAAAATTTTCAAAACCTAAAATTCCAAAATTCGGGATCCTTGTCAGGATTGAGAGTTTTGTGAGCTCTTGAATATCGATTTCCTCTAGAGTTTCCAAGCCACACATCGTAGCAATCATCAGCCAACTTGTAAGCTATTGAAAAAAATTTCAAAAATCTTTTTAAAATATCATAGTAGGTATCTAAATAATGACTTACGAAGTGCCTTTTCAGCAGTATTATGTGTCCAATCACTAGCTGATCCTAGTAGTCCATGTTGTAACCAAGCTACCTGTTTATTGACCCCATCTGGACATAACCGGCCATGTGGAATCCGAAATGCTTTCAAAATGTAACCATCTTTAGTCTCAATTAAATGTTCCTCAACTGGATAGCCCTTATTTTCTATTATCTCTACCTAAAAATATCAAAAATTTTCAAAAAAATCTCAAAATATTGACGATTAGTTTCATACCAGAGTTTTATCAATATCGGGATGTTGAGAACCAAGTCTTGGACTTCCATGAACTGATATTAGTAGGCAAGTAAAAACTAGAAAAATATTTTGGAACATTTTGCAAACTCAAATTTTGCAAAAATCAACAAATACTGATACTAGCTCAAGGCTTAAGCGAATTGTTTTCATTTAATAAGGACATAATCGTAATTTTTATATAATATCTGTAATTAATGATACTGATTAGCTAACTGATTTAATCAATTTTGACATGTTTATCAATCCTTGATTTTTAAATTGACATTGATAAGACTGTCCAATACACTTGAATTGATCCAATAATAATACAGTTAGATAGGTACAGAGTATAGACTAATTAATACTACTTTTTTTCTTTAAAAAATATGACTTTTATTAGTAGGTATAGGTCCCTATATATATCCATATGTAGGTACTATAAATTATCAGTAAGATTTTAAAATTAGATAGGTAGGTAGAATGTACAAAATATATAGTATAGGTAGTATAAAAATATTATTCAACTTTTCTAAAAATCCTCATAACTTGTATCGTTTCATAATTTCATAAATGTTATTGTAAACTAAAGTATCTGCATCAATCGCTGTTTGAAAATCTAAAATATTGATTTAAAAGTCATTTAAAACAGAAAGAGTTTAATTACTATATAGCTTACCCATATGTGTAAATAAAGGATCAGATATTTTAAAAGTTCCAATTACATTTGGTAGAGCATTTGCTAATCTCTCAGCATCCTAAATTTTCGTAAATTTTTAGAAAAATTTCAAATTTTAGATAATATGGTTTTAAACTCTTACCTCAATTGCAACTAATTTGTCGCCACTTCCATAGTGTATTGAAATTGGGGCTGTGACCTGTGACAGGTCGTACAGAGGCGGGTTTTCTTGACCATATTTTTCCAAGTTCAATTCCGGTCCAAAGTTAAACCGTAGGAATGTTTTTGAATTAATTAATTGAGCAAAATGAACAAGGGCTCGAGCAGAAGAACCAGATGGACTAAAAAATATTCAATTTGAAATCTTTTTTAACTAGGATTTAATTAACTACCCTCTAGATAATTAGTAATTATTAATTGAGCTGAAGACATTCGAGTCAAATAGATGTCAAATTCTGAATATATGTAACCAAATTAACACTTGGTTCCCTTAAAGGGCTACAAAACCGGTATCGGGTCGAAGGGGACAATACATTTGGGGACAATCATTTGGGGACAATGTACATTAGGAGACAAAACATTTGGGGGCAATGTACAATTGGGGACAAAACATTTGGGATCCTTTAGGATAGGATTCTTTATGTCAAATTAAAATTGTCTCAATAGCTTTTGAGTAATCTTCTGGACAGAGACTGACACAGACAATTAAAAAAACAAAAGGATAAAGTGAAAGTTATAAGTGCTCGCTTCTCTCGCACAATTTATAAATCCGACCAAATGTCGACAGAATCGGATACAAATAATAGTCCTAAGTCCTAAGACACTTTAATTAAGAAATTTATTTTAGGTACATACAAATGCTGGACTAGAATTGGCAATTGAGTCATATTTAATTGACCAGGATTGAATCCAGAAATGAGAAACACGAAATTTGAGCACAATTCTTGAATTGGACTATTCTCAGAACAGGTTACTCGTCCCAGAATTTCCATTAATTCGGAAGTTGGTAAAAATTCATTTATACCCATCAAAGCTAGCATTTTCTATAAGTAAAAAATACAATTTGTACAAAAATTTTCAAAAATTTGCAAGTATTAATAGTTATTAGTATTAGGTATATTATAATAGGTACTTCGATGTCATATGCGATCGGGGCTAGAAGTTTGAGAGCTGAAGACATTTGATCAATAAATACGGCAGGAGCTAATTTGCATAAAAATTTAAATACAAAACATTTTCAAGTAGTGTATTATAAAATCATTTACCCAATGCAAACATTGCCTTAATTTTGACATTATATGAAGGATGAGTTGAAGCCCCGGCGAAAAAACTAGTACAACCCATTGAGTGCCCTAAAATTTCATTTTTTTAGGTCTCAATCTAAAAATATTATCTATATTTTGATAAATTACCGATATAAAACAGACTTTCTTGACCTGAAACACCAAGTGCATAGTCAACAGTAGCTGGATAATCATAAACTCCCATTTCATTCCAACTATTTAGAAAATTTTTGTAATATTTTGGTTATAAATATCAGTATAAATTAGTTGCAATAAAAAGGTTCAAAACCTAAAATGCCAAAATTCTGGATCTTTGTCAGGATTGAGGGTCTTATGAGCCCTTGAATATCGATTTCCTCTAGAGTTTCCAAGCCACACATCATAGCAATCATCAGCCAACTTGTAAGCTATTGAAAAGAATTTCCAGTCTTTTATTAAAGGTGTCTTAATATTAAGTTCTTAATTAACTTACGAAGTGCTTTTTGAACAGTATTATGAATCCAATCACTAGCTGATCCTAATAGTCCATGTTGTAACCAAGCTACCTGTTTATTGACCCCATCTGGACATAACCGGCCATGTGGAATCCGAAATGCTTTCAAAATGTAACCATCTTTCGTCTCAATTAAATGTTCCTCAACTGAATAGCCCTTATTTTCTATTATCTCTACCTAAAAATTTCAAAAATTTTAATTTTAATTATATTGACAATTAAGATTTCATACCAGAGTTTTATCAATATCAGGATGTTGAGAACCAAGTCTGGGGAAACCATTTACTACTATTAGAAAACAGGCAAAATGCACAAAAATAGTTTGGAACATATTAAAAATTTTCTGCACAATTATTATTATTTAGTCAACAATATCTTCAATATCTTGCCTTATATACCTACTGATATGACTCGATCGTGATACATTAGAGTCTTATCTATACCTAATCCAAATATTTTGCTGATTATCAAAAATTGGTCCAATTATTATTGAAATTAATTATTTCAATATTTTGAATATTGACATTTCTAAATAGGTAAGAGTCTAAAGTTAAGTATTTCGAAACTCAAAACTAAATCATTATCATTATAAGTATTTTAAAAGTAATGATTGACTGATTCTGAAATTTAAAATCAAATTAAAAACTAATCAATTTACCCATACCTACAAATACCAAACCTAACTTACTGATATAATTAAATTGCACTGCAATTTACAATCTTGTCTAGCCTTTTAAATATTACATTACATTTTACATTAAATAGGTATAGCATTTATGATTTTTTAATTATGATTATGAAAGATGGACATCTAAAACTAAAATGAGGGGGACTTTTCACTTATCGGGACGGATATTTACAGATATATATATAGGTATTAGGTATGTCCCGTCCCGATATCCGTCCCGATATAGGTTAATTACTCTATAAAGGTTAGTACATTATAAAGAGTCTGTTAAAGCCCAATGTCAAGGTCAAGTATCCAATTTTACATTTTGAAATTGAAAGGAAAAGAAGGTTCCAGAGCTGAGCCAGGCGCGCAGGCCAGGTAGAATTTTTTGAAAAATCCAAAATACCCCAAAATTCTTGATTCATTTTTTATATTTCACCAAAAAGCCAAAAATTCAAAGGCCTGCATTTTTTTGATAATTTTTGTTTTTCCGGTTCCGGTTCCGGTCCAATATTTTATTTTAAATACTCAATTTTAATTAATAATAAAAGGTCAAGTGTCAAGTGTCGCAAAGGGACAAGAAATATGGCGAGTAATAAGGAAAAAATTGAGATGATGTCCAAGATAAATAAAGGGGAACCTGTTTTTTATCGACGGTAAGAAAGATTGGTTTTAATTTTATTAATTAAGAATTAGGTACCTACTTTAGTTATGTAATAGTTAATAATATACTAATCTGATTTATTTGTGAAATCTATCTCATCCATTACCATTCAGTCACATTCAATTCAGCTCTGAAAAGCCTGATTACTGATTACCTACCTATTATTATATTGTAAATTTGAGACCAAAATCAACAAAATCAAGTGAATTTGCTTTTTAGAATTTAAGAAGCATTTTAGGAGGAAGTTAGATTTATAAATTTCATAATTTCTAATTATTATTTAATGTAAGTTGGTAGGAATTTAATTGAGGGTTATTTAGTCGAACCCATTATAACAACCTCGAGAGACTGAACCAAATATTTCGTTATTATATTTCGTTATTTTATAAAAGGGGTTCTTTATCATTTTAGTTTTAGCATGTAAAAATGATACTTTTACTTTTGAATTTTAAAGAGGGGGGGGGGGGGGTGTTTCATTCCAGTTCTACTGTCCACTTTTTTTGAAGAGATTAGATAGAGTAGGTGTACCTATATTTTGTATTTTTATTAAAATTGAAATGAAATTTTGTAATTTTTTCTTTCTAGATCGGATCAAGATTTTGTCGAGTGAGTGGATCATCAAGATTTTTATTTATTATATATTTACTAATATCAATAACTAGGTAATTGCTTTGAATTCATTACAAAACTTAATTGTATTTTTTTCTTATAATATTTTAGTGAATTAGAGTCGATAAGCCCTTACATAATTTACGATCCAACTTATCCACGAATGAGGAAAACTTGTCCAAAATGTCAACATAAAATAGCAATATGCACACTAGCTGAAGGGAAATATTTATCAGAGGTATGTACCTATTAGAATTAGACTTAGGATTAGTAGTAGTACAGTATTATTATTACAATTTACAATACTATATTTAATAATTTCATATTGTGCAATTATTAGCTCATCATATTCAAATAATCAATAATCATATCATTATGTTTTTTGGTCAATTTTCTAGCACGACACCAGACTTTATTACATCTGTACGAACGAAGTTTGTCTTCACAAATGGACCACAGCTAAACAATTACCTCCAGGAACGGCATCAACATTAAAACCTACTTTACCAACTCTGTCATTGTCGTCGCTCCCGTCACCTACGCCACCATCAACAAGAAGAGCATTAAAGCCTACTTTACCAACTTCAACACTGCCATTGCCTCCGTCCGCTGAAGAATCTAAACCATTACCACCACTAAAGGCAAAGGCATCAACATTAAAACGTACTTTGCCAACTCCGCCAACAAGAAGATCAACTTTAAAGCCTACTTTGCCAACTTCATCACCGCCATTGCCTCCGTCCGCTGAAGAATCTAAACCATTACCACCAGTAAAGACAAAGGCATCAACATTAAAGGTAAAGGCATCAACATTAAAGGCAAAGGCAAAGGCAAAGACATCAACATTAAAGGTAAAGGCAAAGGAATCAACATTGAAACCTACTTTGCCACCAACTTCAACACCGCCATTGCTTCCATCCACTAAAGAATCTAAACCATTACCACTAGAAAAGGCATCAACATCAAAGGTAATGGCAAAGGCATCAACATCAAAGGTAATGGCAAAGGCATCAACATTAAAACCTACTTTGTCAACTTCAACACCGCAATTGCCTCCGTCACCTTCACCTACGCCACCATCATCAAGAAGAAGATCAATGCGGTTACATCATAACTAAGGTCCAGTAATAAAACTATTTTAAAGCTTTGAGTATAATTAGATAAAATATGTACCTATTTATTTCATTCATAATTATTTTGTAGGACACAAAATTTTTATTTTTACATTTTTAGACTCATTTTTCATTGATTTAAAGTTTATCCAGAAATATTTCAAATATAAAAATTACAATTGATGAAATAAATCCAATTAGAAAGATTACAAAGGAGAAATAAACATGTTCAATTCCAAGAAATTCGAATTCGGCTTGATTATTATTTGCTGAACAAACCACGATTGAAGATTGATAAAGGTTTTTTATATGCTTTGAAATTAAGCCAGATTCTGCTAGAGCAATCAATCTAAAATTTAATAAATTTTTGTCAGGATTTCATGAAATAGTAGGTAATAATTTATTAGTAAATTAGATAGATAGTATTGTTGTTTATACCCCAAATTTAGCATTTCTTTAAATTGTGAACCTTTCTTCGTATAAAATCCGCTTGATAACATTCCTGCGCCCATTGGAACCCATGATAAGATTTTACAAATATCATGTTCAGAAAAATTTAATTTTTGAGCTAATGGACAAAATGAATCAAGTGTATTCAAAAAGGCATAATTCTTTTTGCTTTTAAAAATCTTAATAACAGCGTCATCATCATCGACCCAATTCTTTTTGATCTCTTTGGCTAAATCATCTGGATTATCACCTTCCTGCCATTTTTAATAATAATTTCTTGACTATTTAGCTTAGCAAGTTAATTTTGATTATCAATATATTTAGATTATTATTATCATTATCTTGGCTAACCTTAACCAAAAAATCTCCATATTTTATAAATGGATTAGCGAGGATAGAATATTTCATATCAATCAGATCTTGAATTGATTTAACTGGAATCAATTTACTTGCCAGTGATGAGATTATAGATGCAGCATAAGATTGATAGATTAACAAACTGGTCAAAAGAGCTGTGAAAAATATACATCTTAGGCAAATTGATTTCGGGATTATATACCATCCTTGTAATGATATTATCGATATAGCCCATAGAATATATTCATTTGGATTTGTATTATATTCATCATCATCATTACTCTTGATTATTTTATATTTTCTTAAAATAATTGAAAAGATCATCATATTTACAGCCAGAATAATCCAAATTGTAAGAATAGATATCCATAAATCATAATTGAATGGTTGTGTATAAATATTCCGAACTGAACTTGAAGACGGTGTTCGAAAAATTGCAAGAACTCTAAAAAATAATTAATAAAATTAGGTTTTTTAAAAATATTATCATTATATATGAGATATATTTTGTTTTTTACACGTCTACTGTAATTGGCATTAAAGGTGTTAAGTAAACTCCTCTATAAGGTATGTAGTATGATAGTGGTGCAGCAAAATCCGCCTCAGAATTTAACAATTGTTTCCCCAATCCTTCTAAACTTCCATTATCGTTCAAATGGATATAATTAAAATCTTCTACGGGTTTGATTCTAAAAAATCAGGAATTTTAGTCAGATGATCATTTGAATAAAATAGGATTAATCAAGCTAGATTAGAGTTAAATTTGAGAAATAGACTTTAATGTATACTTCTACCTATTAAAAAATCTAGAAAGATCCATAATCATCATTATATGCTTATTAAAGCCTATAATAATTAGTGTATTATTCGTAGATAGATAAAAAATTAAGCAAAATTAAGTATAGGTTTTCAACACTCAATACTCAACTTTCACCACTTTCTCTTTTCTTAAAAACTTTCTTTAAAACTAATTTTAAATATTTGTACGGATATTATGTACTTGATATTTAAATATATTTCCAAATCCATCATAATGTAAAAGCAAGTTCCGCCATTAAATTCTAAACTCGAATTATTGGGACCCTTGTTGAATTTGATCAAATGGTTATTGTCAGGATCATCCTAGAATTTTATCAGTAATTTAGAATTTTTGAAATCTATACCTAATTATAGTACTCGCATAGGTGAGTACCTCTCCGCTTCTCGGAGGGGTATCAAAACAAGATGGCGGACACAGGAAGATGGGTCCGGGGGGATTGGGGGGCGTAGCCCCCAAAACAAATGCCCCGCAGGGCCGATTTTTTTTGGACTTTAACATAGGCCTTATGGCAGGGTTCATTCTACGATAAAATTTTG
>JAQIXA010001056.1:0-29629 GCA_034699045.1 Nanhermannia cf. coronata Gr-Ori-00579
TGACCTGTATAAATTACAGGTCAAGTGTACAGATTAAACTTTAATTATTGAAATTTGATTTGATTCCACAACTTTTTTTAATTTTTGGCTTTATGTAATATTTTCTTTATTTGAATTCTGAAACACAAGATTTTGACCTTAATTTTGTAAAAGTAAAGATACTCGTAGAGTACATACCGAGTAGATACTTTTTGCTTTGATTTTGTTTTGATAATTTTTAACCCAATAAACTTTTACTAGGTAAAGTTTAAAATGAGCAAAAATTTCGAAAAATATTTTCTATATTTGCAGTTTACAATTTCCTTTGGCAATTTTTCTCCTAAATAAGTGACAGTATACAAAAATGCATATAAAAATCCAAATGTTAGTATTTAAGTGTATCTTTATCTGCTTCATATATGTGTGTAATATAGTAAAATAAAATAAAATGGATTATAAAAGGAAGAAATAAAATCGGGGAGAAAAAAACTCAAAAAAACTCGCGAGCCGATTTATTACAGATAAGTTGCTAAAAGTAAAAAAAAGTAAGTTAAAACTGCACTGGGAATTTCGATTAGATTCGCATTTTTACTAATAGCACCTATACCTAATACATACCTATCTGTATTTACCCTCAAATTTCAAATCTATTCCATAAAAAACACCTTTATTATCAAAAACTCGCAAGTTTACCGATAGTACCCTAGTAGATAGGATACTTAAATGCATAAATGTATTCCGAATTTCATAAATATCAAAATGTGCACTACAAATATCATAAAAATCATATTTTATGGACAATTCGTTGGCAAAAAATTCATCATTATAAATTTTTATGGAAGAGCTTAAATTGAAAATTCTCTATTTATCTGTATTTATGAAGGTAATTTCATAAAATTATCGCCAAACATGATATTTTTCGATTTATTTCAAAATTTGAGAAGAATTCCAGTTAAAATATACACATTTCAAGATAGGTTTTTCTGTTGTTGAAATCTAAGAAATTTGAAATTTTGTACAATTTATAGTAATTAATCAATTCAAGGTACAACTCTGCCCTTTTAATGAATTCATTTGAGCAGAAAGTTGAAATGCATAAGGAAACAATTGAAAAAACCACAAAAACCGAGAAATCTAAATCTTATTATTGTAAAGTAAGTACCTACTGCAAGTGATATGGAAATGAAATATTTGATTCCAGCTAGGTATACCTTGGTATTTCATTGGAAGCATCTAGAACATTGTAAGTACTTACATAAGTATGTACTATTGGATTAGTAAGCATAATAAATTATTTTTTAAGAGCTATCCAGCATTTTTGGGGGTAAAAATCTCGAATTTTTTGCAATTCTTTCTGCTTTTTATATCTTTATCAACAAAATAGAGGCAAAAGCAAGCCAGAAAAGATTAGGTGAAATTACCCCAGCTAATGTCAAGAAAATGATTTACAGGATTCAGAATTTCTCCTATACAATTCAATGCGATTAAAACAATAACATTTTCCTACAATCATATACGAGTAAGCTAGGCTAGATAATCAAAATTAAGTAAATGGACCTTACGATTAGTCTAATTTATAAGTATTTGCCTAAACGTTATTTGCATATGAAAATATCTAATATTCAGAATTCAGATCAGCAGAGCAGAGCAGGTGCCAATATGTAAATGTAAAAATGTATTATGCAAAAATGGTCCCTTTTCTCCTGCATTATCATTTATCTTTAGAAAAAAAATTTTTCCGATAATTTATTAAAGCATTTAATCTGACCACTAACCTATATTACAGGTTAAAGTGTTCAGATTAAACTTTAATTATTTAAATTTGATTTGATTCCACAACTGTTTTTACTTTATGGCATTACTATTTTTTTTATTTTTTGAGTTCTAAATCACGAGATTTTAACCTTAATTTTGTAAAGCAAAAGTAATCAAAATCAATTTTTGATAACAAAATTTTTAACAAATTTTTAAAAATAATCCTTTTCCGGGTCAAGATGCTATACTTAACATTTTCGATAATATTTTGACCAATTAAAGAAGCAATCAGCATACCTATAATTTTGAGCTTTTATCCTTTCTATCTGTAGTTCCTTGTTTATTCACAAAATTTAAAAATAATTAGCAAAATGAGCCTTATTCTATACCTAGTATGTATTTTGGTATTGAGATTGAAATTGATAATATAAGTAAGGCAAGTAATGAGTCTATTCTGGTGTCTAACCTTTACTATTGGTTAAGACCCCAGAATAAACTTTTCGAAATATAATTGAGTTTAATTTCACAATATAAAAACCTTAACGGAATTTTTGTATTTTTAATTTAACCCTTTTATATTGCAATGAATTATATTATAAGTACCCTACCTAAACGTTATCAAAATCAAATTTTAGAATTCTTTTTTGGATATTTTCATTCAAGTTCAAGTAATTATCATGTTCAAAGTTTTCGCAAGATTAAGCATGCCTATTGAAAGGAATTTATATTGAAAATATACAAATTTTTGAAAAATGTACTTTTCAAGTCAAAATACATCTATCTGTACTTTAGCGGATTAGCATTTTTTGATAATATTTTGACCAATTAAAAAAGCAATCAAGATCTAGTAAAATCTCGAAATTTAAAGGATATTTTATAGCCTAGTTCCTTGTTCAATTAATAGCATGAAAATAAAAAGATTTGGCTCAGTTTTTGCCCAAAATTTCTAATAATCAGGCCACAGAATCTTATTGATTGCTTACATAAGACTTAAGAAAAAGCTAACAATGCGAAAAAGATGATCATAATTTGTAGAAAAAGTTTTTTTCCCCCTATTAATAAATAATACTAATAAATGAATCTAGAACCAAAAAATGAACAATAGAAATAGAAGAAAACAAAAGGAGAAATATATCACTTTGTATCATTTCTCAGACATTTAACTCAACTCGACAGGACTTGCTTTTTTTCGCTAAATACTTTTCTGTTACTTTTATAAGATACTTGCACTACTTAGCTATTATTAATACTAGCTACTTTTTATCTTTAGTTTTTTATACAATTTCTGATAGAAAAGTAGAATCGTAAGCATTTATTCGAAAAATAACATTTCCTACCCTATTTCCTCATTTTTGGAGAAATTGTCTTTCAAATATATATACCGAGTTCTTTAATGAAAATATTATCTTTTGATAAAAGCTCCCCGATTGTTTCCCTTTTGTCATATAGGAACATTACCTTGTAATATACCCTATAATATTATTGCTTATTGCATCTATTTAATAACGACTGTTACAATTCCCACGATTTGGAATGAATCTTCTATCGGTATACGAATAGAAAGAAGTAGATGTATGAAAGGTTTGAAAACTCGATTTTCAAAGATTTTTTATAAATAAATATCATTATTTTTTGTCAATAAAATCAAAGTTTTGAGACTAGAGTCTTTGACTTGAGTAAAATATTGCCAAATATTTGTTGCAAATGCAAACAAAATCCGCGGACTGACGACATTGACAAGTTACCTTTTTTCCTAAATAAATAAAACCCAAGTTGATTTTACTTTATCCAAGTTATATGCAAGTATTGAAATATACTTTTAAATAAAGTTTCAAATCGATTTTATTTCATTTTACACAATATAATATGAAACAGATAGGTAAAATGCCTATGTAAAATAGGCAAAAAGTGGACCCTTTTCAAGTGCAATACCACAATTTTATCATACATAATATTAATAAAAGTTTTATCTAGAGCCTTACCTGTAACATAGGTAGAGTATCTAGATAAAACTCTAATTAAATAAGATTCATTTAATTTCATAACTTAAATTGCATTTTGGCATTTTGCTTTTTTACATTTAGGTGTTTTTGGTTTTTTTCAAAATCCTTTTTGGTTTGGTTATTTATTTTCAATATTATATTCATTCAATCATGTAATCTATATAAATTTATCTTATAATAATTAAGAAATCTTGTTTTTCAGAACTGAATTATATTGAAAGATCTGTTTTAAACAGATATTTAGTTGTAGTAGGTTAGGTAATTTGGGAATTTTTCATTTTAAATTTCATGATAAATCATTTCTAGGTACCAGGATAAACCATATATTTATATTAGCACAAAATATTGAAGAATTATTGGCCATTAAATTATCATAAAAAGCCATTTACAAATAAAATATATTCCAGAGATCTTTGTCTGGAATATTTTTTTTTGCCAAAAAACTACACAAAAAAATGAATTTTACTCCCATTTTATTGAGGTCAGCATGCCAAAATTACCCATTGCACCATGTATTCTGTACTCGTATAAGTAAGAAAAATTGGCTCTAAAAATGCTATTTTCAAAGTGAATATTAAATTGCTATTACCATTAACATTACATTAGCTATCAAACATTCTAAATTTTCGAGAAATTATGTACTAATTCTAAGACTAGAGTATAGGTGCTTTAAAGCCTCAAGTCTAGAGAAATTGGTTTGACTTTTTGAAAATTTCTTAAAACTAAGTAAAACAATGCTATTAGGAGTAAAAACTTGATACTATAATTAAGTCTAAAGTTCAAGTTGATATTCAAAAGTTGACATTTAACTCTGTGGTTTTTTGCAAGAATTTTAGGATTTTGACATTTTGCTTATGGAAAAGAAAATAGATATAAATAAAAGGTCATAAAATATGTCACAAGAAATACAAATTTTGGGACAAAATAAAGATAAACCCGTAAAGACTAGACCAGAACAGATGTCTTATCTCCAGCAGTCAAACCAGCTGCAAAAAACGAAAAAAGGGCAAAAAAAGGGCAATTCATAAAAATGTAACAATACGCGAAATTTCTACAAATGTTTACAAAGAGTCTGGCGAATTGATTCAGTTTTTTTTTTGTGAAATCTTATTCAGAGATTTAGTAAGGACATAATTTACTAGACAAGTGAAAAGATAAGAGATTAAAATTATTCTGAAATCTCAAATATTCGACTGTGCGTATATGTATTGTACTATTTTTATTACGATGCAAAAAATATTTGAGATTTTTTCGACCTTTTTAGCCCTATTTGTACAATATATTTTATTTTTATTTGTTATATCCAACCCTCCAGTGAGTTATTTCGACTATTTCCAAAAAGGATTTCGCAAAATCTTGGGTAAAAAATAAATTCCAATACAAAACTACAGACTAGAGACTTGAGGATTTTGTGAATACATCAATAACGCCCATGACATGTCAAACTTAAAATCCAGCTCAGATTTCACATTTTGATATCAACAACTTGCCTTGCCTTGTAAAGTAGAAAAAAAGGTATAAAAAATCTACCAGCTACTTGATTTTATATATTATGTATTCCTTTAAATGAGAATTTATACTCGTATGCATATACAAGTAAGTACCTACTATGTATACTTGATCTAAAAAATATTCAAATTATAGCTCAAACAGGGTTGTAAATGCTAGAATTTTGCCTTTTAAAACACTAAAAGATTCGGATATTCGGATATTTAGACCTCAAAATATAGGAAAAATTTGAAAGAAATCTTTTTAAATTTCAAAATCATAAAAAAAAGTGTGCTCATTAATTCTCTTGAACCGTCACAATTTTATTTTTTAATTAGATATACTAATTCAAATTATAATTAGAATAAGAGATTTGAACCAGACAATAACCAATAACCGGTTACATGTCTAGAACAAATCCTAAAAATTAAAATTGATTAGATTTTAACGTTTAAAACCCACAATGGCGTTTCTATACATTGTATTTTGAACTAAATTTGACTTTTTTGATTATCAAAAAATAATAACTCCCAAGTACCTATCTAGGAATTTTTCAAATAAAAACTAGTTTATACAACCCTGCTGGTTTTCAAAGACACGTTCCTACTGATATTTACGAGTATATACACGAGTTCCAGAAGAAAATATACGAGTAGGCTCTGTATCTGTAATGCAGTTAAGTAAGGGCAAGTTACTTACTTTTATTTAAATTTTATATTTCAGACAATTGTCTACAAGCAAACCTTATTCTGATTCTCTGACTCCTGTGTTTTCAAATAGATTTAAAATTTTATAGCTCTACTTGTCAATGAATGCAAATGAACTTTTTCCTTACTGATAAACAAAAACTTGGTAATTGGGCTTTGTGTAGAATATTGGTATTTGTGTATTTAGAATGCTTTGGCTCAATTCAAATTCAGTTTCAATAGATATTTATATTTTATTTTAAGTATTTATAGCATTAACTACAACTACTACCATCATACTATTAACCTTCTCATTAATGCATTGCCTACTAACTATGAACCTACTACTCGTAGTACCTAACCTATAGTTTTTTACAACTATCACTTTCAATTGAAAAAGTCCTTAAACTTGAAACCCTTAGCTTTTATTGCAAATGCCTTTAAACTACCAATACTGTAGTATACTTGGTACTATAGGTATCTAAATATTTTCTAGGTTCTCGATTATTCACACCATTTGTACTACTTTAAAAGTCTGAATTGAATTCAAATGTTCGATTTAACATTCCTAGTCCTTTTATTAGTCTAGTACTACTAGTACACTGTGAAGTGTAAAAAATTGGACTTTTTTTGCTCTCATAAAGTAAACAAAATGAAGCAATTAACTATGCATATATGGTCTACTACAGACTACAAACTACAGTTCAGATTCTATAAGTATCTGATACTGATACTAAATAGTTTAGCAAGCCAAATTCTTTATCATTAACTAGAATTCGAAATGGAGATTTATGTAAATTGCTTTTTTAATATGACCAAAAAAACACATGTACTCTCGCCAAACTAATAGATAATAGAATCATTAATGAATGCTCTGAAAGGTGAAAATGATTAAAGGCTTTAGTTCTACAAGAATTTTGAGGATTTTTTAGGAATTTCAGAATTTTGGATATTTTTTGAGGTAATATAACCCCCCTTTTATGTGATTATTAATGAGTCGGAAAAAACTTTTTTTTTATTATTATAATGCTTTATGGGCAACTATTAAAATTACATGTACCTTTATGTACTACAGATACTACATGTAAAATTTGGTTATTCGCTTGGACTAACTTTAACTACTACTTATAAAAAATATACTGCCATTTCTAAATTTCTAAATTGTGTTCTTTTGAGCGAATTCTTTTTGCTTAGGATTTATTAAATACAGTGACTTGACTCATATTTAAGGTCCTTTTGTTATATTTGTCAATGTATGTGTGTAGACTGTAGGTACTTAGGTACCTACAAGAGGACAATTTAGAAACCGGAAACTTGGATTTTATTCACGATAGAAGCTCTGTACTTTTGCTACTGAAAATTGAAACTGCAAATAAAAATCGTAGCAGGGGTCACTTAAAATTTACTACTATTTAGAAGCAATTGTATCCTAGTACAAAAGGGTTTTAAGATTTGAAATCTAGAATTTAAAATCAGGGTTAGATTTATCGAGTTTTTGACTTGAAATAAGCCTTGATCACATGAAATCTAGAAATTTTAGACTTAATATTTTGTTAAAATATTTCACAAAATTGAAATTCCTGACTGAAATGACAAATTTTAAGTGATTGATTGATGCTTTTTTCCTTAAAATGGTCTCAACTCTCAAAATTTGAATATTTCTAACAATAGTTTTATCAAAAATTTAACTTTTTGAGTTAAACAAGTTTTCTCTAAATATCTACAAAATATCACTAAAAAGCTATGGAAGTTGGAAGTGTACCAACCCTGATTTTTGAGGGGGTAAAAAAGCATAGTTTAGAAAATATCGGATTTAATCTATTGTATTTGATTTCAAACAAGAACTTGACTTGAAATTGAAAGTGTTCTGAGTTCTGGTGATTTTTGCAAAGTCTCCCCTACACAACACAAGTAAAAATCAATTTGTAAAGGTTTGGATTTCATTCAATACTATTATTACCAGCAAGCAGACATGAAAAAAGTCGTATGTCGGTGAAATGATAGCCTTAAATATCCTGCTAATATCAGGAAAATATAAAAAGCATAGTCATTCACAAAAACCCTTGATGTTTTGGTAGCTAGATGTATTGTTAGTAGTAGTTCTAGTAGTTGTACAAAGCAAAATGCAAAAACACCTTTACTTATCCCATATAAAGAGAAGATAAAAGGTTAGGTAATCTAATGGAGTCTTCGGTAAAATATAAAATATACAAAGAGATGCAAATGACATAGATTTATCTTTTTCTAACCCTTAGGGACTTTGAATACTAACTTTTGCCCCTTTATTTCTGTCACAATCCTATCTCTCTTACAATAGTAAAACTGGTACATGGTAGGTATTTTGAAAAGTTTTTACTTGCTTTTTACACAAACAAAAACAGATCAAAAGCAGAAGGTTTTCAAATGCCTGTTTCCACACATTGCTAACCACATTTGGGTGGAGTTTTAGTAGAGGAAAATGTGATCAAATTGAAAGGGTTTGCAATTTTACAATCTATCGATATAATTACAAGGGTTAGAAAAAATTTCACTTGATTTTGTTACTTTTTAAACTCTTATATAAAGCTTATTAAAGCTTATTAATGTACAAAAAATTCTATAAAAAGCAAATGGACTGTCTAAAATAGCTTTTAGAATATTTCAAAATTAATAAATGAGATAAATTATTAGCTAATAAGTAGTTGAATGTCCTATTTAGATGGTCATAAAACAGATTTGGGTAATTTCTTTATCTTTATAGGGTCTATTTCCTCTAAATATAATATCGAACTGAGGGTATTATATTTCTAGTTAATGTTCCATAGGGTTAAAGTGATTGACAATTTTGGCTCAATCTCAAATTTTCTCAACTAATACTACTAGTCCTAGTACTGTTATAAAGTTGTAATAGACAGTCTATTGAGAAAAAGTTTTCAAATCGTCAAAGTTCATCCTATTACTTTCAATTTCAAAATTATAAAATTATAAATGCCTCATCTAATGAGATGGAAAACTTTTTCCTAACTAAAAGCTCAGACTTTTTTTTAGATTTTTAGATCTCAATAATTTTCTAACTTGCACTTAATGACATCGTAATTCTTTTCTTAATTCAGTATAATGATTAAAAAATCAATTTTTATCTGTGATTTGCCTATATTTATGCATAATATAGTATCTACTCGTAGTATAATCAATATTTTCATTTATCTATAACGTTAGTGGTAAAAAAAAGTACTCTAAAACTTCGGCTCAATGTCCCTCGAGGATTTTAATTTAACCCCTGTACTGGTACTGATACTGATGGTTTAGAAATTTACAAAACTTTGCACTTTGTCACTGGTATTCAGAATTTCAGATGCCTTTAGTTTAACTTCAAAATAGGTATTTGAACTTTTTTGAGTAGCAAAATTATCAAAATACTTTTACTTTTTAAAGGAATTTTAGTAGGGGGAATACCCTAACAATTTTGTAAAAAATTTATAACTCAATCCAATTCAATTCAATTGAAGATTTTTTCTTTGGAATGTTCGAATTTGTAATCAAAATAGCTAAATTTTATCAACTTTTTCATGAAATTTAGAACTAAAAGTACCCAACAAAATGGTAGAAACAATACAATAAAATAGACAATAAGAATAGAGAACAAATAGATACCTCTTGCCCTTAGCTAGCTTAAAAAAATGAGAAACTTTTTCAGATTTAAGATGCTTCTGGTTATACTTTATTGGGAAAAACTAAAACTTGGGAAATGAACAAAGAATACTGATAAGTGAGACTAGATGTTCTTTTAGTTACATATATAAAGTACCTAAGAATTTAGAGTAGAATATCTCTACAATGATTCCTACTTACATTTTCTTTCTATTATTTTATATTTTAAAATTTCTTTCTATTTCTTAAGAATCTTAGAAATTCTAAGATTCTTAAGAAATAGAAAAAAATTTTAGAACCGATATTTTAAATTTTTTAAATTTTAGAAATTAAAAAATTATCCTGTACATATTGGTATTGGTACCTAGGTCAGAGTTCCTCAAGTTTTAACTTTAATAAATTAAAATTGATTAAATTACAACACAGTTTTTGCTTTATGGCATTTATTTTACTATTTTTTTATTTTATTCTTTTCGCAACCTTTATTATACTTATCTAATATTATAAAAAATTGTTGTTTGATGTGTTGAAAACTAAAACTTGCGTACTTTTAAGTTAATTTTTTATCCTTTAGTATTAGATAGGATGTCAAATTTTTATTATTTCGATCTTTTGATTCTGAACCAATCGTCCAAAATCGTCCAAATTATTCAAATAACTGGAGAAAATTCTTTAATTTAAAAGTCCTTTTAGTGTCAAATGCTTTCTAGAGAGGTCTAACTATACTAAAGGAAAGTTTTTTTCTGCTACTTTTTGTTCATACTTTTCAATTTTAGTGTGGGTGTGGGTAGAAAAGTTTCAACTTTTTCTTGCTCTCATCCTCGCAGAATCAGCCTCAAGACTTGGGTTAATTTTTATTTTTTCTCCAATTTAAGTCTGGTCAAATAAGAGACTTGAAGGCAAAAAGCTACTTACACTTACAACTCTACTACTCGTACATACCAACCATCAGTATCAGTATCAGTACATAGTTAGTTAGCTGGACAAACTAAATTTTTTTCGGCCAAGTGGAGTCATAAAAATAAAGCCAAGTTAAAGTCTCAGTTGTAAAAAAAATAAAATAAAGTAGGAAATGAATCGCTGATGTCAGCTGCTAAGGGACTGCACTAAAAATAAAAGCAAACAAAATAAATTTTAGGTTCGGATTTCCAATATTTTACTGCCTTTTTGCACACAACCTATATTTTAAATTATTTTGCACGATACATAGATCCTTATGGATAAATAGGTAGATACTTCAAACCATTCACTATGGATTGTATACCCAGATCAAGTCATTATTTTGCATGCAATTTTCTATGTGAAACTGGCACAAAGATTTTTGACTTTTGGAAATATTGCGAGCTGAATACAAATTTTTGTCTGGTAAATTTCGTATCAAAAGTCCCTTAACTTTATTTTCTTGGGTAAAAATTGTAGTAAAATGTTTTGGACTTGATGATATTAGTATTCTTGGACTGAAATTTTGACTTTTCACCAACTCTTATACTACTAGAATACTACTATGTATTTATAGTTATAGTAGATACTTTTAGAACAAGTATTATTCCCTTTGAGCCACTTCAACATCAACTTTTCTCTTCCAAAATTTCTCGGATTTCTCAGGCAAAATACCAAAATTACCGCAAAAGACAAGTCCCTCAAGCAAATCCAATCTATCCATACCAAATACCAAAACATTTTGTAATTCTGTTTGTAAAAGACCAACTTACTAACTTAGTAGTTGGTAGCATACAATATTACAAGATTCAAAATTTGAAATTTTACGACTAAATTCAGCTTATGGTATCCCCGGAATGAAATGAGCCAAATATGTTGAATTTGAAATGAAATTTAAATGTACTATCAGTACAACCGAGTATAAAACGATATTGACATGCAAATTTGCACAATAAGTTCAAATTCTATAACTTTATTACGACTTGTACAAGCTGATAGCTTCGAAATTCTTATTATTGCCAAAAAATATTCTTAATTCTGAGAAATTTCTACAAACTCAATTCAATTCAAGTCTAATTTTGCATATTTCTGAGAAAACTTATAGCGACCAAATTACACAAAATTTCAAAGTCCGGAAATTCAGTTGAGAGATCTTATTTGCATTTCACTGGTAGTGATTCTTCGCCTAGAAAAAAATTTCATTTCAGATTTTCGAACTAGAATTCAAAAATGAATGTTAGTATTACTTCCTTATATGTACAATTCTGTAGAGTTGAAAGTCTTTAAATCGAGTTTTTAACTTCTTAAAAACCTTAAAAATTTTCAAAACCTCAAAATTTATAAATTTTTCTTGGGCTTTTGTGATTATAATCTTAAGTACCCCCTTACCGTACCTATAGCCAATTTTAAATTTATGGCATTAATGATTTTTTTCCGTATCAACTAAAAAATTAAAATTCCAAAAAGGATTTAAAATGTTAAAATCAAATCAATCTTTAACTCCTTCTTATTTTTGGTATCTTTTTGACGATTTTAGCTATCTAAAATAAGAAGTCTTTTAAAGTAAAGCGATTTCCTGAACTTTATAGAGAGATTTCTCTCTATAAAGACACTTTTGATAAGGAAGTAAAAAAGGGAAGAAATCATTCTACCAAGAACCAAGTCAAACCAACCAAAAGAACCAACAAAAAATGTGAGGGGAAAGCCAGATTTCTTACTTGAATGATTTCAATTCTCTCCTCAGAAATCAGAAAAAATCAGAAAAAAAATTCTTCAAACCATAAGTGAATATTGGGCCTATATCCTTTTAGAATAAGGTGCCATATCAAAATATGAGTACCTATAAGTCACAGAGCTAATATTAAAACCAAATATACACTCGTAAGTGGCAAAGACTTTTTTTTCTACTTTTTTAGGTACTTTTATGAGACTTCCCCTTTTCTTAGAATTTCGGCAACTTTTTATTTAAGGAAAGAAGACAACTTCCATAATTTTATAAGAATTACTAGTATAAGTAGTAGGCAGAAAAAAATATCAAAAAGTCATTCAACCAACCGAATAAAATGAAGTCTAACTTCTACAGAATTGTTTCCACTACTATATTTAGAATAGAAAAAACTAGTAGTAGATAGACTTTTCTTTTATACACTTGACTACTTTTTAACTTACTTTGAGTATTTTTTATCTACTTAAAACTAGTACTAGTACAGAAGTACGATAGTACTACTGTACTGATAGAGTACTTACCAGTAGAATCAGTAGAACAATGAAGAGCTTACAAATTTATAAACTTTCTCTCATTCATTGTCTGACTTTAATTTTTTGGGTAAATGTTCAACTTCTGTTTCTGTTTCTGTGTTTTTTTTCAAAAAAATTGGGCTTTTTTTCCTGTAGTACCCTACTAGTAGGTACTATATCAAAATCTCAACACTACACTGGCTGGTCTTAACCACTTTATAACTACTGGTAGTACTAGTAGTATGAGAAAAAGTGAGTGTTTGGGACACGAGACTGGAATAATATAGATAGAATCATAAAATACTTAAAAAGATCGCTTTTTTCGGATTTCAAGTACTAGGGGAGTTTCCCCTAAAATCTAGTGAAATAAAATCATTATTTCGGACTGAGGAAATGAAATCTTTCTAATATTACTCACACTTTTTTTGATAAAGTTCTCAAATTGGGGATATTTTCAGTATAAGTCAGTTCAATAATGAAGACTAACAAAATATGAAGCTCAATTTTTCAAATTTTACCAAGAATTTTGCCATCAAAAACAAAAACTAGACAAATAGGAGAATTTTGGATATAAATTTCTGCATAAAACTTAAAATATCTTAAGAAATTTTGCATTTAGAGTACGGTTAGTGACCAAAAAATGCTCAAATTGGAATGAATTTGGAAATAAAATACTGAATTAGCTATAAATCTGCTTAAAAAAGGTATAAATAGGGTACCTACACTATATAACAAAGTCTGTGAAGTAATCTGAATTATTAAGAATTTTAAATTTGTGATTTTATTAACAAATGTATGATAATTGAAAGGCCATAATCCTTTACAGTATAAGTAGGTACTTTAATGTCTGATTTCTGTTTGTGTTCAAACTAGTAGAATAAAAAGTTTTACATGATTTAATAAGTAATTTTACTAGGAGGATAAACTCCATTAAATTATACTTTACATTAAGATGAAGATTATTAGTTCCTCGTATGTCTCAGTACTCAGAAGTTGAAGAAATAAATCAAATTGCCGACAAGTTTTTCTCATTATATTTCCTTCATTTCTCTAGACTGTGCTTTTTACGTTTGCTTTTTTGCTATTTGAAAAAGTCCAAAAACTTTTTGACTTTAATAAGTCTAAGCTTTTTCTCATGTCGACTTATTCAACCAAAAATTGCCGTCTTATTATTAATATTTCTTGTACTTTTTCGCATAACTCATACAAATATGGATAATTAACATTCCTATACTTATAATACTTGGTACTTATGACATTTGGTAATGTTGTAGTAAAATGTCTAGTCTACCACTCAAACTTATTGATTTGAATTTTATACATTTGTAACTAAAAGTAATTCTCCATGTTGGTATTAGTAGTATACTACCATATATAGTAAGTACTTACATGATCAAAAAAGATTTCAAAAAAATGAATTTGTAAGTAGAATTTGTACAAATGTGTTGAAAGAACTTTGAAAGATTTGCTATTTTGAGAGAAAATAAAACCCCAAAGGGGGTATACCAAACCATGGTATGGACTTTCAACTTTTCCATTTCTAGCTTTCAATATCCAATATTTTTGTAATAACCCAAAGAAAGTAAAAAGTACCTACATAGTAATAGTACGAGGATCGATTTTTAAAAGTAATATTTTCTCCATATACCTAGTACTTTATACATAATACTTACTAGTTCTATGGTCTTTCTTATGCTCATTTCGATAATGTATTTGAAAGAATCTGTCCAAAACTTTTCACTCTATTCTACTCTACACTGTACTATGATCTAGTATGTATGCGTAAAAAAGCGTGACCTCGATACCAAAAAAAACCTCATATTATTATTACATTTTTTGGGATAATAATAAGAATGGGTAAAAAAGTTTTTCAACATCATCATAAGATATTTGTACTACTATACTTGTACTAGCATCTACATCCAACTTACATTTAGAACCAAAACCTAAGGCTAAGATACATTTAAAAGTGTATGAAATCTTAAAATATTCATTTTTTTGCCTATCAAAATGATAATATTGTGAATTGCAAAACATGAAATTTTCAAATTTTTGACTTACCAAATACTACTACGAGTACTATAGCTTGAGGCTTTGATTTGATGAGATTTTGTACAGTTTTTCGAACTACTCCACTGGTACTACCGGATTATCTAGAGAAATAAGAAAAAAGGTTATTAAATTTCCATACAAAACCACGGATTTTCTGGACTGTTTTTTATAGAATCGCGAGTATACATACATATGAGTTTGAGATTTGAAAAAAAAAACTTTTTATAAGATATGTAAATAGTCAAATGTACATGATCTGTTTGATTTATGAGCGAATATTTTTTCTATTTGTACAAATAATAAAATCTGAATTTCAATCTGCAACAATCTGCTCTAGTCTAATACCGTATAGGTAGTTTTTGTGCAAATTTTTTTTCGAACTAAATCTGTATTTATTTTAGCACAGAATTGAGAATAGTGTACTATAAAGATGGGTAATACATCAACATCAAAGTCAAATCAAGTCAAAGGAATCGGTTCCTAATAAATTTTACATTCCAGATTATCCTCATCTCTCATATTTTCCTAGACATCGAACAAGCTTTCTATAAAGTATGACTAGGACTAGATAAAATATTCCAAAATAAGCTGCTTCAATTTAGATTTATTTTATATTATCATTATCAATACAAGCAAGCTTTCACAATAGATACAATAGATTAAAAAAATCGTGCTAATTATGCTATGGTTCTACACTAATTGAAATTTTTTACAGGTTTTAGTGCCAAAAATTGCAAATTTTTCAAAATGCTATACAAAATTGACTTACTAATTGCTAAAAAGATTTAAGCACGTTGTAATATTTTGTCCATTTTTTGCAATTATTGGTTTGAGACATTTGCAATAACTTGTGGAAAATTTCTATTTAAAGATTAAAGAGAAAGTAACATTTTGCAAAAGGTTTTAAAATAAGGTTTTTTGGATTAATATTTCAAATTTTGCTCAAATTTTAGCAATTTTTGGCACCAAACCTGTACAGTAATTTACGAAGATTTCTATTTTATTTTTTTGAAGGGTTACTTGTAAATCTGTTTTTGTAAATTTTATGAAATGTGAAGGTACGAGTATATTATCAAAGTATTTTGCATTTAGATGGGCTTAGAGCTTAAACCACAGTATATATCATACAATATCATACAATCAAAAATCCCAAAATCTTTCTGACTCTGCTGATTTCTAGCTCAATAGATCATTTCTAGTATTAAATAGCTAAGGTATTTAAGCCTGAGCTTAAGTCAAACTCTGTCAATATCCAGGACAAGTTATATCTCAAAAAATATTCATGCTGACAAGGCATAATGGAAATTATTCAAGATACCCAATTTCCCTTAAAATTGTTAATCTATCTTGACTATACATAGGGTACTATAGTCACAACTATCCGCAAAAAAATCCAAAACAATCTCAATCTCCAAGTCAAAATCCCATTTAATTTTCGCTCTTTTGTTTAAGTACCCACCTACTTACGATTAGGTGATCAAAAAAACCTTTTAACTTTTATACATCTTTAACTTTCATAGAGAAAGCTTAATATCTTCAGCAGAATATTCGCAATTTCACAAAGGAAGATCACAAAATAAGTAAGCATAAAAAGCATCTGTTTTTATTGTAACTATTACTATTACAATTGCCATTCCAAGGCGAAATTCTTAATTCCCTATAGTGCCAAATTACAATATTATTTTACTGATACAATCATCTCAGAAAATAAAAGAGACAATTGCCAAAACAGAAATTGCACTACTTATTTTGTAGTAGGGTACTTATACCAAAGTATAAGTATAATCAAAAGTGCAAAGTAATCCCAAATTAGTCATTAATTTCAAGTTTTAAGGTAACTCTGTACAATTGAATAAGGCAAATGTAGGTTAATAGAAATTGTAGGCTTGCATTATGCATGAAATTATACCAGAAAACCAACTTCATAATTCAAATTATTATCTTGGTAAAAGCCAAATTAAAACCACAAGAAAGTAAGTCTTTCCCTTATCACAGTACATAGTAGTAGTATAAAATGGCTAGTTACTTAAGTATTTATTATAATATTTTGTCTCAAATTAAGGTCCATAAGTATAAATAAGTAAGCAGTGGTTAAACAGCTGGGGACTTTGCCTTACTTATGAAACAAATAATAAGCAAACGACCCATTAGCCATTATTAAACTTACTCTTGCCCAGTATTAAATAACTACCTTTAAAGACAATACATAACAGGGTTGTAATTTCCAATTTTTTTCTCAATTTAACATAAATTTTGACCAAAATATTTCATTCTAGAGAAAATCAGCTTCTTGGAATTTCGAATTTTGTGAGCTTTTTAGATAAAAAATCGAAATTTAAAAGGATTTTGAATTGGAAATTTTGAAAAATGGAAACAAAATATTTTTAAATTTTTTTTCAAAGCCAAAAATTCCTTTAAAATCTCAAGTTTTAACAACCCTGCGTATAACTATAGGTGTGTATTTTTATATTTTATCACCTTTATAGTCCAACTGTGTAGATTCTTACAGAAGGTACTACAGATATTTCATAAGAATAATGATAAAAGTGCGAAATTCTAACCCCAAGAGATTTAAACTTGTAGACAGTGGAAAAGAACTTTTTTTTGTTTTCCAAGAACTCAATGTTCTTGGCACAATATCCTGCCTTATGGTTATAGTTATGTTTATGACCGATATTACTTTTGCTTCTACGACCCATTCTACCATAGTCCTTAATATCCACATAGTACAATTCCTGATTCACAAGACTTTCTCACTTTTTGATAATACTATTTGAACAAATAGTGTAAAAAAACTCAAGCTCAAGATTCCAAGATCATTCGTACTTGAGTAAAATAATAGTAAAAGTACGTAAAAAGTAAAGAAATGAAGGTAATTCCAGATTCTCCCCTACTTCTTGTGCCAAGCACTAATCAAATAATCGCCTCAATATATTTCTCAAACCCTGTCATAATTCCAGTATTCCAGCAGGGTTTAACTGCTAATTATCCTCATAGTTATAGTCATAGTCTTCGAGTTAAATTACATGGAATGGTCCATTTAAATCAACTTTTATGCAACTTTATGCCAATAAAAAAGTCAAAGTCAAAGTCATAATACTCGTACTTTACCTTATATTTGAGAATTCAATTGGCAATTTATTTATTTATGTAATTTCCAAGCTGTTGCAAATCATATTTCTTCATCTAGTCGAGAATTGAATCCTCAATCATAATCATTACAAAGGAAAACAATGCTTATTTTGTTTCAAATTTAAATTGAGATACAAATACAAATATTCTATCTGTAGTTCCTAGTATAGTAAATCATTTATTTGCAAATAAATCAAAAATACCATGTATAGTTTGCCATGTTTGTACTGGTAACAAAAGACCTTTTGTAAACTTGTAATTGAATAAACAAAGATGGAAAACAAAAGCTAAAATCTCAAAAAGCTACTGGAAACTAACATTGTGTTAATTGTTTGCCAGAATAATTAGTATTACCAAAGGCCATAAGGTAAAATAATACTACTACTATTACATGAATACCCTACGAGTACAAAATAAAATCTAATTTCCTTCGGTTAAAGTTAAACTATGCAAATCTCCTTAAGCCTTGTCGATATTTTGAATTTTGAACCACAAAAACAAATTACCAAAATGCAAGAAAATTAGATGGTATTTTACCATTCAAATTCAAATATCTGTAGTAGGTAATAGGACAAGGGCTGATTTTGTAAACAGTAAACAGAACAAAGAAGTTTCAAAATCCGAATTCTGAATAGTTAATAACCCTAGTATCCTACTATGTATAATGGTAGTAAAATTCAAAGTCAAAGTCAAGTGAGGTAATAATAATAAAAATTCAAAGTCTTTTAAAGGATACACAAAGTTTTGAATGATGACTTTTAAGACTTTTTTTTCCTCTTGAATTTCTGAATATATTTCCCCTTTCACACTCAATAAAGCCTATTCTACTACTACTATTTATTTATTTTCTCATTCATTGAAGCAAAACTTAGCTTTTTTACATATGTACTGATTAGAAATACATAGTATACTATGCATAAAAATGTTTATAGAGTACAAAAGGGGCACCTTATTTAAGAAAAAGGATCATTTATCTTCATCTTTCCCAGTGACTTTGCATTGGAATGTCACAATGCAATGTAGAGAAAATTAAACTAACTCTTTAGAAATTAGAAATTGAAATAGTTTTTTTCTTACTGATTCCGAGGGCTTTTGAATTTTTTTTAGTTTGAATGCTCAGTTTAATTAGGAGAAGTCTTAAAAAGGGCTATTTGAACTTTGGTAGTAATTTAAATATTCTTGTTCTTTCATAAAAAATGGAGAATTTAGAATGAGATGCTTTAATAAGTAGGGTACTTATTTAGAATTTAGATTGAATTCTCAACTCAACACCTTTTAAACTATTGTACATAAGTAGGGTACATACCTAGGTACTGAAGAAGTGAATGCAAATGTTTGAAATTCTTTTAGAAATCTTATTACAATTTTAATTTTTCACATTTCCAATTACCTTTCATGACAGATAAAGCAATATCAGTAGTCAGTAGTCAATATTGTATAACAATTTATTATACTCGTTCAATCTAGTTTCATAAATTTGATCAAATTCAAAGATATCTCAGGATCCTTTTTAAATGTATTTTAAAATATTTTGCTAAAGTTAAAAGTCAAACATAATTTTTTTTCGCAGAAAAGAATCAAAAATTCAAAAACTGAAGATAGTGGTATCCGTTCGAAATCAAAGACCATCTCTGTAAAATATAATAGACTAAACTGGAGTACAAGATACACGCTTTTTTTTTAGTAAAAAGTGAAAAAAATTGCAAATCACAATTTGGTCAATTGGCAAGATTGATATTGTATCTGAAAGGAAAAGTAGTAGTTACTCGTATCTATCTCTTTTACAGAAAATGAATAAAATTTCCTATACCTAATATTTTTTTTGGTCAAATTCAATTTCGTTTCTGTGACCTGTAACTTGAACCCTTGGACAAGATATATAAAATTTGAAATTGCTTGGAGTTTTTCTAATAAAAAACCAGACAAATTGTAGTTCCTTGTCCTAGTAGGTAATAGTAGTGATCATAGTATACTACTAGTGTCTAGTAGTATTACAAAGGAAACAATTCACCCTGTGAAAGAAACACTTTGAATTTCTATTCAAAAACCCTAAAATAAATAGCACGGGGATAATTCGGGGCTTGTTCCGCATCATTCAATCTTTTCACTACTTATTCACCATAAGACACTCGTTCGTTCCTCCAAAGTCTAAGATCCTAAGAATAATAAGAAAACACCAGAATTTGAAATTTAGAAAATACATGGCCCAAAGCAAGCAAAGACAACGGAAACAGTCTTTATTCACTCTACTGTACAGAGTACTACTAGTAGAACTGAGAAATAGTAAAAAGCAAAAGCTTTGTTCACTTCAAAAAGATAAGAAAAAGAAATATTGATCGTTCAAAAAGCTCTAGTACTTGTAGGTTAGCGTAGTATATTATGACTTGAAATACTGAGGATTTATACAGATTGTAAATGTGAAAAGGAAATGGTAAGACATGGGACATTTCTGATCTTGAGTGTCATTTAGAACATTTAGAACTAGAACAATTTACAATTTCTTTTTGTTTCATATCATATCCTAGGATAGATCCGACATTTTTGGATCCTGTAAGGAAGTTACGGAAGGATAGAAATTTTAAAGCAATTAGTATATGAGATTGAAGTTTCCTCAAAAATAAAATATCGATAATCTATACCTACTTATTTTGGTTTTTTGAGACTTAAATATAAAGCAAGGAATGCTTAATAAATGATCTACGGACTTTCCTACTACAGTATAGCTAACTTTTTCTATTTTATACGATCGTTATAATTACGATCATTAATCTTAATACTAATTGGTCTATTTATCTTCAATTCCAATTTTGAATCTTATCGTTAGATTTGTAATCTAATGTGTTATTAAAATGGACGAAAACTAGAATTTCAAATTGAGTGTTGAACAGCTTGGAATCTTTTTTCAAATTTCGTCAAATTTGTTACAAATTTAATGACATTTGACTTTAAATTGTACTTTTTTAATTTTAATTTTTAAAAATTTTTGTTTGTCTTTGTTTGTTAAAAATGACATTTATTTGAAATTCAGACCTATCCAAACAACTTTTTAATTTGTGTCACTTTTTTAAATATTGTATTTGGCATTCAAGTTTGTCATTTAATTATTACATTCTCAACTTTACATGTAGTTAAAGTAGGTAAATTTTAAAAGTAAAGAAAGTGATTCAAGAAATTAATAGAATGTGCCTTTTTAAAGTAAGAAAAAAATTTGAAATAGCCTTTTATTACTTGCACTAGCTGACTTGATTAATTATTATATATCCTGTCTACTTTACTTATACTGTGTTACAGGAGTGGAGAAAGTCATGAACCAAAAAATAACTCATTTTTGTAATATATTTTCACTGGAAAGTATCATGTCAACACTAATTGAATATGACATTGTAATATCAGAGGATACAATTACGTTATTTACTAAAGCCTAGATTTTTGACACAATAATTTAATGTCCTAGAGGATCAAAAGCAAAAAAAATCATCCAGTTTCGCTACAGCAAAAAAACCACGACCTAAAAATGTAAATAAGTGAGTAGCATTTTACTAAGGCTGTCTACTTTCAATCTTAATCTAAATTTCCCATCTATTTTCAACCATTTTAAGACCTACTGCCTACTGATTCATTCATCTTGCATTTAGATACAGAAAATATAGGAAATATGCATAAAGTAGGTAGATTACAACATAGTTACATATTCATATTAGTGTACATATGCCTATAGGGCAAGTACAACCGAAAAAGTATTAAAATGGTAAAGATATCAAAAAGCAAAATGTGGACCCTTTTCTCTTTTAAAATCACAATTTTATTTTCTTAAAATATTTGTAATACATTTGATTCTAAACACTAACCAATAATATAGGTCAAAAGTGTTTAGATCAAACTTTAATTAATAAAATTTAATTGGATTACACAACATTTTTTCGTTTTTGGCATTTAATGCGTACTTTTATATTTTTAACAGTAAGTAAATAGTTTGGTAATTTCTTATTCAGTTCTAAAAAACTAGAATTTAGCCTCAAATTTTCAAATAATCTATTAGAAAATTGAGATCAATATCTTGTTTTTCAAAGCTGAATTATATGAAAAGACCAAATTAGTAGAGAATTTTACATACTTTTCTGTATATTTCTATACTTTTCACCGAAAGTAATTAAGCAAATATTTAGGTAGAAAGGGTTCTACTTTTTCTCGTTTAAAAATAAGCATTTAAAGAGTAAGGTATAGAATAGATAGGCTACTATTTTGTAGTATACTAACATTATATAGGTATAGATACAACATCTAACCGAATAAATTGCAAAATTCTCAAGATTTTGCGGTTGTATAAGCTCTTGTAAATAACAAACAACAGCTGCTTTTAAAACAATCAAAAATCAGTGAATTTAGTTTAGGCTGAAAACCTGAAGAATCGAAGCGGAAACTGAACTCATTAAACCGATTCGAATCATTTGACTTCAAAAGGTCTGTGTAATATTACGTAAACAATAAATGGCCGATCATTTTTCTATCAAAAAAGTGCTTTGTTCTGTCCTACTAAAAGACTACAGATATATCCAGTATTCAAACCAAAGGAAAGCAATTTGAAATCAATCAAACGGGGCTCTCCTCAAATAATCCATTTTCGTTTTTTTTTCTGACCAAAAACTGGGGAAAAAAGGTCCATTAAATAAATTCAGCTGAATGGGCTTTATTGAACTCCCTTATTCATTTTTCTATGTACCTATAGTAGTACCTACCTACTGATATATGTATCTCGAAAAAATCCTCGAATGTGTGCTTAATCTCCTTTGAAAAATAACCTCTTGCCGTCAATTTTAAGCTCCCTAAAACGCAAACACTAAACTGAAGCCACAAAAAAAACCCGAAAAAAGTGAACAAGAGGATGAAATAAATGAGTGTGTGTTTGCATTTAATAGTTTGGAGAAATGTAAGAAATCACCTAGAGACTATGAGTAGAGAGTTGGGCAAAAAAAGGAAAAAAACGCTGGAGGAGTGGACCATTTTGCCGATTAATCTGTCATTTGCATCGAAAATAATAAAGATATACGATTCATTATCGTTATCGAATGGTCAATGACCCTTAACAAATTTATAGGCAAAAAAAACTTACATTTTTTGTTTATTTTCTAAATAAATTAATGTATCAGAAGATCTAATACTATTAGTAGTTCTTGAGATAGTCAGATACAAAACAGTTATTACTAATACTCATTTCATTACAAAACTCGTAAATAACCATAATTTTAAAATATCTAAATCGATTAAAGAGTCCTAGCCCCTAACTGAACATATTTGATATAAATTCTTTAAATTCTAAATTTGAAAAGGCATTTTCTCCAGAAAATTCTAGATTTTTGGTTAAAATTTTGGATAAATTTTGACCAAAAATCTATCATATCGTGATTTTTAAAAAGATTTAAAGATTTTTTTAAATCCAAATTTAAAGTTAAATTAAGATTGATTAGGATTAGATCAAGATATGACAATTCTATGTGACTATAACTGCTAGAGAACTTACTTTTTATTTTGTTTTTAAACAGGATATTGTAAGTATTCCCCCCTTTTACTGATCTATTTTATTGAGTAAATACAATATAAAATGGAATGAAAGATTGACATCTTACTTCCTTAATTACATCGGACTATTTCAAACTCCCAAATTCAATGTCTAATGAATCGAAACAAAAAATGTTTTGAATTCCAATTCTTTGATACAAGTACCTACAAAAGGGGAATTGATAAATGAGCATATATTTCTTGCTATTACTTAAATAATTTGATATTCCTCATGTATCTGTGTTTTGCCAAAATAGCCCCCTTTTTAACATTATTCCAGATCTGTCTATATCACAGTCCTGTCCCTTATCTAAACATCTTTTTTTTCATTTATTTCTCAGACTGTCTGTAGTCTGTATCTACTAGTAATATAGTATAGTAATATAGTAGTATAGAATTGGTAGAACAAAAAGTCAGAAAAAGTCTTTCATTAATTCGGTTCCATTAGTTTATATTGGATTATATATCTTTCCAGGATACTTTATTTGGATTGTAGTCTCACTTAAGTAAGATTAGCCTCATCATTTTGATCCTTTTTCTCTCAAGTCTCAAGTATTACAAGTACAAAATCTTGTACTTTAGCACTGTACTTATCTTGTACTACAATTGAAACCTGGAACTTGAAAGATATACCTACCCTATTTTGTAATCTTAATGCTCAATTTCACCTTTCTTTTGCTAATTAATTCCTGAAATATAAGAAGATAATTTCGGAAAAAACTTTAATCCTCGTACTGGTACTTTGTCTTTTTAGATTAAATTCCAGAAAAAATAATTACGAACCTCAGGCACTTTTGGATTATAAGGATTTCATAATGATATTGTTATTTTATGCTCATACTTACTCGTACATACTCAATTTAAAATTTGAGAACTTGCAGTCCCCTCCATAAGATTAAATATTAAAGTCTAAAGCTCATTAATTTTGAGAAAATGGGCACAACGTGTTAATATTTTTTGACATTTCTGTCGAAACACCATGTTACGAAATATCTAGTTAAATTGTACGGAATACCACAAAGTATATCGAAGAACCTTACACAATAGTCAATCGATTGTATTGTTCAGTAACTAATACATAAATTTATCATTAAGGTTTCGAATCTAGTAAAATCTAAAATCTAATTTTGAAAAGGGTGACAAGTACAACCCTTTCCCATACAATTTAGGCTTAATTTTACGTTCATATGTCATGTCAATGAGGAGTTTGGTGAAGCACAGTTGGTGAATGAAATGAACTAGGCCAATAATGATAACTTTGATAAGATCTTTAGGGTGGGTTATAGCTATAGTACAGGGTAAATATAAATATTTCTAATGGGTATTTCTACCATTTGATTATCAACCATCGATCGAAAGTGATTGAAGAACTCCGACTTAAATCCCAAATAGTGCATTATTCTAAAAAAGGAAATGAAATCTTTTAAAAAATTTCTCCTAATGTATCCTACTCGACAAGTAATATAAAGTTTAGGCCAGAAAATTAAAAAAGAGTCGAGAATCAAAGCAAAATTTCCTTTTTAGCAGAAAAAATATCTCTTTTTGAAAACTTTTGACAATTTTCATAACTATTTTGGGGAATCAATAGAGAGACTTAATTTTGAAAAACCTTCAAAAAGTAAAATATAATATCGGCCTTTTGAAATTTGAAAATTTGCATTTGGTTTTTCTGAAAATTTACGAAACTGGTTTGTTCAAATGCATATTTTTTATTTTTAAGGCTTAAAGTTTCTTTAAATTTTGGAAAATTTTGATAACTTTACTTGTAGGACATTTAAAAAATGCATTCAAGCCCTAGCAGGTGCCCTTTTCTATCTCCTTCACATTCAATCTCAAATCTCCGACACCAAAAAAGTGTCAAAAGGTTAACTTGAGGGGTTAAATTTTCCCAAAGTGTACGCATAATACGCATTTTTCAAATATAGGTAGGTACTTAAGAGCATTGACTATCATTTGAGAATATTGAGAGATCTTTAAGAAACATAAGATCTTCTACTACTAGACCTATAGATTGGTCGAATGGTATAAATAAATAAATAATATCTTGTACTAAAGCAAGTGGGGGGAAAAAGCAGAATTTCAATTTTAAATTTAAATTTCGAATTCAAATTGCTTCCTATCTCCTGAATTTCCAAGTTGATCGATAAGAACCTACCTATACGAGTACTACCAGTGCAATAGTAGTACAATCTGTAAATCTTGAATAAAATATATATGTACATTTGCAATTGCATATAGAATATTATTATGATCCTTTCAGGTCTCAAGTTCTCAGGCACACGCACTTTATAAGTAGTAGGTACATGGGTACTTGCTTTAAATTTATTTGAGTCAAGTTTTTGGAACCCAAGAGGCGAGAAAAACCATGTTCAAAATACAAATATAGGCATATGCATATTTATGACAATATTGTGACATTTCCTTGTACTAGTAATACTATTAAAGCCTTCAAAAACCATCAAAATGTACCTACATAAGTAAATAAGCAGTTGATTACAATCTCCAGTAAATAAACGAGTATCCTACATATGTACAAACTCATTTAAAAAATTGACATTTTATTGCTCCAACTTCGAATTCAAATTTCAAATGCAAGTATTTGAAATAGCAAAGTTCAAATATGATGTCACTGATGGGGGTAGAAAACTGGACAAGAAAAAAATAAAGCATCTTTTGCTACTGACTACTGACTACTGATATTGAAGGGCAAAAAATGTTGAATTTTGACAACTTTTACAGAGCTTGTCAGAAGCAATTGATATCTCAATATTTATAATGGTCCAAAATATCCGCCTTTACCATGTCCATTTTACACAAATCTGACTTTCAAAATGACAATATTTTTTTACACAAAACTAAGGATATGGACATTTCCATTGTACTATCAGTACTATACTACTGCTACTATTATTGGTAGTATACATGGTGTCATTTATATTTGTCAAATATGGAGAAAATCATCTTATTCTTTATTTCACTTTCTACTATGTTTCTATTACAAAGTTACAGAGACGATGGGGGAAAATTTTTAGCTCAATTTCCTTGAGTAAAAAAACATACGGATATTCACAAATCGTGGCTTTGTTTGACTTGAATTTGAATATTTTGAATAGTCATGCAAACAATACCCTTATGACATGACATTGGGAATTTCAAATTTCGGTTTTTTAAGCCTCTAAAACCTAAGTATACGATGTAGGTACTAGGGACTTTACCACAAGAATTTAAACCACACCGGGACTTTCCAAAATCCAATTTTCGTATATTTCTTCAAATTCTTCAAAAAGTTGAAAGAGACTTCTGTTTCCACATACATTTTTGCACTTTCGATGCATTGTATTAAATATTACTGTCAAAACACTGGTACTAGTACTACATGATACATTCTAGTATTACTACTAGACTTCTAGAAATATTCAGAAATATTCAGAGCTGTCAAAAAATCTAATAAAACTCCCCTGGAATAAACCCCCCCTTAAAAATGGTTGTTTTTCCAGTTGAAAAAATGAAACACTCAAAGTGTACCTTTCAAAAAATGTATAGAAATCTACCTTGAGAATATTATGCAAAAATATTTCATTTTTACAGAGCAAATATCCTACTGTTACTACTACTGGGCTTTATATCTTAGCAAATATTCAAATTCTTTGATCTGTTTTATTGATCTACATCTCCTGGAGTAAATTTATCTCTGGGGAAAAAACCAGGTCATTATTATTATCGAAAATCGAAGATTTTTTGACAGCCACTTAATAACTAATGCAAAAAGTTACAAAAGATAGATTACTATACTACATATAACAGTAGGATACCTACATTAAAGATAAAATTAATATTTGATTTCTAATGTGTACAGATAGGTACAGATTATTGTTTGAAATCATCCATCAAATTGTCATAAGTTTAAGTTATAAGCTTTTAATGCAAAAAAAAGTTTGAATTTGTACAAAGTACCCTCTCAAGTGCAAATAATACCTTTTCTTTACACTTTTCAATCATATGCTGTAAATTGTGATAAATTTCCATATGAAGAAAACGGACACCTTGTCATTTTAACCTTGTAAAAATTTCCAAAATTGTACCTAGTAAATGCACTTGGATAGACATACTTATACTCCGTACTGTTAGGTAATTAAAAGACTTTAATAGTTTGAAAAAATTGTCAAAAACTTGACCACTGACATACGAGTATTCTTCTAAATTTTGCACTTGTCTAAAGCCTAATATCTCAAAATTAAGACTGAAATGACCCTTTTTTAACCAAGAACATGGAAATATTAGAAAAGTTTACACTTTAATCATATTTTTTTTATCAGCTGCTCTACTTTCTTTCACATTCTTACTTACGTATTAACGATTGCCGACAACATTTCATTGAAAAAAATGACAATTTTTCATGACTGTAGCTACTACTACTACTACTACTGACTTATACTACTACCAGCAGAAAAGTACAAAAAGTGAGAACATATTTCTTGATAAAGTAAGTAACTTAACTTTTTTAGTTCATTTTAACTACTAGTAATAGTACATAGCTAGTATTAAGTAACTAAAAAGAAGTAGAAAAGTGCCACATAGTGCACTTTATTCTGTCCTAACTATTGCTACTACTAGGGTACTTTACTTCTATGTATCTGTAGTATCTTTGAGTATGAAAAAAAAAAAAGTTGAACTTGGACATCTGAGTCCGAGTGAAAATAAAAAAATAAGAAAAGTGATAACTTGGTCATACAGTACCTACAGATATATACCTACCTACATGTGCTAAGTATAGGGCACATTAGTCCTTGCAATTTGTCCATGTCCAAAATTTCTTCACCGCCCCCAAGGGGATTTTAGACAAGTTCTAATGCCTTATAATACCCATTATTTTCTTCATATCAGCTGAAAAACTTAGATTGGTCATTTGGGATACTTCTATCCTTTATACTATAGTATCAGTCTCAATGATAGAACAAGTGAGATTGATAAATTAGGAATTCTGGTCAGACTTTGAATTTGAAGGGAATTTTTCAAGACCGGAAGTGATCACAGCCCTGAAGGGCTTTGAAAATCCTACAATTTAAGCCACACTCCTACTACATTGTACTGAAATTAAGTACCTTTCGATCAGACATAGACCTACTTATATACATTTTGTTGAAGAATTGCGTAAGTTTAAGCTTTGGTCAATATTTCTTTAGCTAATTGTAAACTACAAGCCCGAACATAATTATTATGGACAACCGACCATTCATTTTATTCATTTCGGTGGTGCCCTACAATACTAGTACCTACTTATAGTACCACGCCTAGATCATTTTAATGATCCTAAATATAACCTAAAGCTAATGGCTTACAAGGTATGACTCATTTTTCTGATTCGATTTCATATTTATTTTCATTATGAAAATAAACACCGATTTCATTTTACAAAATTCCTATCAGGGCAGGGTATAAAATTTATTAAAACAGATCAGAAACTTGAATATTCAATAGGTAGGGTACCTATAATCTTTTTAACATATTTTGTGTCAAATGACTGTTTGAAGCTTGAATTTTGAATCTCAAAATATCATTTCGAGAATTTTGTCAAAATATTTTTAAGACTTGAACATACCTTGAATTAACAGACTAGCAAGTAGGTATCTACATTTTTAGAACTGCAATATAGGTAGTAGATAATTTTGATTGAGATATTCTTAAAAACTTGGACGCCAATTCATTTAAAAAAGTACCTACATATTAAATAATATAAAATATTTTTAATAGATTGGATTCCCTCTGCCTACTTGTATCATAATTTAGAAAAATATTTCCTATACTTATCAATAGTAGTACCCTACTAGTAGGTAGATACTTTTAGCCGATTGATTATTAAATGAATTATCATATTATCAAAAATCATTATTTGTTGCTATTTGGTCAAGTATATTATTTTTTTAAAAATATTCTAGATTTTATCAATATAGATTTTGCCTATTAAAATAATTAAAGTAGTGCTTTGTAATTGTAATGCAAGTACTTAATTTAAATTTTGTATCAAAGTAGGTACTTGATAACTCGGTATAATACTAGAATTATACATGCATAATTTGATAATAATTGACTCGGTCTTTGTAGGCTACTTTTCATTGATTTCAAAGTATGACCAGATAAGTATTTTGGTCTCAGATGTTTCTGTAAGTTGAC